>VZRU01001952.1:145644-170632 GCA_013398155.1 Pedionomus torquatus
CCCCCCGTATTTATAAATCTTCTGCTTCTCTTGGTCATTTGCCACATCCCTGGTGTGGAAAGCTGCTGGAGTTTCATGATTCTGCTGCGGTTGCTTTTCTTCAGCATTGAATTCTGTGCTGGCAGCTGTCACGCCCATCTTGTGTTTGTTTTGTGCAGAGCGTCTTTCTCAAGCTGTTTCTCACTGTGACACTCCTCAGATAGAAAGAGTTGAAAATATTTTGCTGTGCAAACTGAGGATGACAGTGAGCAGTCTGTGAGGAACGGCTGTAGCATCTCCAAAGTCTGTGTGAAATGCAATGTGCTTTGTTAGTCCAAAATGACAAGATGTTCCTGCTCCATCTGTTTTTGTTATTAGTTGTCCAGGCTTTGGTCTGTGTGAATTTTGGGAGCATTGAAATGGTCTGCCATTTTAACAACTTTTAAACGCTCTACTTGGCACATGGAGCAGCTATTTGAGCAGCATTTGAGCTCAGATTTCTAGCTATCATGGGTGTGGACTGCATATTAACGTGGCTTTTAAAGAGGGCACCCAAGCTCCATTGAAGGAACCTTCACCTATCATAGCTTGGATAGAGCTCAGCCTTGGTCACTTGAAGTTGAGTGGAACAGGCTGAGAGCACATCTGTTGCCCCAATGTGGGCGGCAGCAACAGTTGTCTTTTGTGGTCTTTGGGCAGACAGAGGATCTCTCCAGTATCCCTTGTTTCTTGCCTCAGTAGACTGAAAATGATGCATGCCAGTGGGCATCCAACCTTGGGTAGAGACAAGTTCCCCTTTCTGTGCAGGTTTGAGGGACATGGGAAGAAGAAAGGCTCAGGAAAGCCAGCAACTGTTTTTGTAGTTTTTCTTTTCTGCCTTGAAGAGACTGCCTTGAAGCCAGAGAGCTCTTTTGTTGCTTCTATCCAAAAGATGAAAATCAGTGGGGCCTTACTTCAAGAGTCAAATTGGCCCAAGTTCTCCAGCAGAGGTGAAGAGCTGTGGGGACTGCTTGAAACAGAGGACAGTGACCTTTTGTGGGTAGTTTCTGGGAGAATTCGGAATCAGAATCCTACAGAAAGCTACAGCCACTGGTGCCTTAAATAATTAATTTTTAAAAAGTAAAAAAATCCACGTTGCTTAAAATAAGTTTAACGTTTTGTCTGTGTAGTGCTAGCTGTGAGAATAGCTGTATGAAACTCCACTTCGATTAATCAGTGCAAGTAAACAAAAAGAGCTAAATGAACATATGAAACTCGCACTGCTTCAGATGTTGCACAGCTATCAGAAGTAGTCAACACTAATTTGCCAAGGGGAAGTCACTTCTGACTAACCTGGTAGCTTTCTCCGATGGTATGACTGCATGCATTGATGAGGGGAAAGCAGTAGATGTTGTCTACCTTGACTTCAGCAAGGCTTTTGACAGTCTCCCACAGCATCCTCATAGGTATGCTGGAGTGTTTAGCAAGATTACTGTGTCCAGTCCTGGGCTTCCCAGTTCAGGAAGAAAAAGGAACTGCTGGAGAGGGTACCGTAGAGGACTACAAAGATGAGGAGGGGCCTAGAACATCTCTCTTACTAGGAAAGGCTGAGGGACTTGGGTCTTTTTAGCCTGGAGAAGAAAAGGCTGAGGGGGGATCAGATCAGCTCATAAATACTTAAAGGGCAGATGTCAGGAAGATTGGGCCAGTCTTTTTTCAGTGGTGGTCAGTTAGAAGACAAGAGGTAATGGGCACAAACTTGAACATAAGAAGTTCCATCTAAACATGAGGCGCGCCTTCTTTACTTTGAGGGTGGCAGGGCCCTGGAACAGGCTGCCCAGATAGTTGCTGGAATCTCTGTCTCTAGAGACATTCAAAACCCACCTGGATATATGCCTGTGCAACCTGCTATAGGTGGACCTGCTTTGGCAGGGTGGGTTGGACCAGAGGTCCCTTCCAACCCTGTATCATTCTGTGGTTCAGTGCTTTGACTTCCCTCATAGAGAGGGACCATTTCCATGTTGTGAGTGTCTTCTGCCAGATCATGGGACATGGTGTTAATATTTATGAGAGTAATTAACTTTTTTTTCTTCTCCTCCCTCTAGCTGTGTCTAAGTCTTTGTTCTTAAAATTAATGTTTAAAAAAAAAATCCTTCAATTAGCTTGTGGTTGTGGATACTGAGCACTACACAAACACAGTAACATTTTCCAGTGTGCTTAAAGCTGCCAAGATGTTTGCAGTTCGCTTCAGGAGAAGAGGCTGTCGCTACTAGGAAGAGCCTGAAATGAGTTTTGGGAGCTTGAACAATGTGTCAGACCCCTGTAATATCTTATTATGGCTCGTTCCCATGGCTGTGCCTGCTGCACATTCACTGCTAGTACTGGTAGAAGGTGCATGCTTGCCCTGGAATAGCCTTTAAGTGCTGCTTTTTGTGCTGCATTTACACTGGGTGGCTAAAGAGGAGAGTAGGACTCAGAGGGGGATTGGGAGCTCATTTGGAGAGGCTTCTGAGGTGCCACTCTGCTTTTGCGAAGTTTCCTCCAGCCTTTGTAAAAGCTGGCTGCTCCTGCATGTGATTTTTTAGGTCAAATGTGCCAGTTCCTTGTGCCACTGAGTGGCTTGCTAATTTGGGGCTAGAGTGCCCCCTTGCCTTCCTGGTCAGGCGTGATGGCAGCTTGCATGTCCTACCATGTCTTGCTCTGTGTGATTATGATTCCCAAAGATTTAAAGGGATACTAATCTAGTCTGGTATTCTCTAGCTTGATATTCTCCTGCTAAATAATTTTTAAATGGTCAGACATCCTTACTTACACAAAAATGTATCAGCCCCGCCTAGGAGAGTTCTGAAGCTGCAGTGTTACAAAAGAGGGTTATGAACCGAAATCCACGCCTTTGCTGTTCTAATGTCACAGCTTTGACATAATCAAGTTATAAATGCTATGAAGAGAGAGAAGGCATAGTTCTGAACCTGTGGCAAAGATACTACACAGCAGAAGTCCCAGTAACAAAATCCTCTCCTGGGGCATGAGAGGAACAGTTTAACGCTTCATGAATTGAGAAACTGAATCTCAGGAGGGATGAAGAAACGCTGATGGAGACAGCAGATTAACAACTCTGGAAGGCAAAGCCCTGCCATTGTCACCAGCACTGGTACTGAGTTGTGTCAAGTTATCAAATGTATTTCTGAAATATGTGTCCTGGGAATTTAATATTTAATAGCCATTCTATTTAAAAGATTGGTAGAGACTGGTAAAAGGTGGATGAAATGAGAGGTGTCCTTCTGGGTTGCCCCTTTTGACTTACCTGCCTTTGGGGTGCAGGAATACATCAGCCTCCTCTTTCCTCTGCTAATAATTCTGGGAAATGCCCATGTGAGGAAGGTTAGTTTCCTTTGGTATTCTTTCCAAGGGTTTCTACACTAGGATTGTCATCTGCATAAATCAAATTTCTGATTTACTGAGAGATACATATCTGCCCTGCTAATGTAGGCCTTATTTAAATTACAGGTTGTGTATTTAATGGTAGATCTCTCACGAGTTGATGTCTGTAATTCAGACTAAATGAGATCTCTAGTACTATTCTATATGTTATCTTTTATTGGAATAGTGGCAGGTCTAGATTGCTTGAGGTTTTGTTTGGTTTTGTTTTTTAAATTATACATTTGTTTAATAGGGGCACTCACTCTCAAATAATCTGTAATCCTTCAGTTACAGTACTAATGGCCTACAGGTTATAATTATGGGAAAACATGATACTGTCCAGGAGCTGTCTTCTTTCAGGCTACCATTGATTGCAACAGACACTTAAGAAATAGTATATAGTGCTGGCTTCTGTGCTGAAAGGCATTCTGCTTAGGGAATCCTTGGGATATAGAGGTATTCAAAGAGTCTTTGTGGAATTTATGGACAAAAATGTCCATAAACTCGGGTAAAAATGCATGTACCAGCAGAAGGTCTGCTTACCCACTTCATTGGGTAAAAGTGGCATTATCAATGCTTATATGTGACATAACTGGTAATGACACATAATTTGGGTTTAGCTTTTCAGTCAAGTGCCTTATAGAAAGGAAATAAGTTTTGGGGTTTTTTTGTTTGTTTGTTTTATGGATTTTCTAACATCATAAATCTCAATGGACGTAGTCTTGATTTCCTACATTTAGCTTAGACAATGGAAGGATTAAATGCAGCGGTTACTGAAATTACTGCTTCGCTTTAACTAACAGTGTTACAAATATGCCATGAAGCTAACAACAGAAAATGGATCCTGCAGGAGAAGAATAGGCTATCAAGCAGATGTTCAAGCAAGAAATGACTGTCAGCTGGAAGGTACTCTTGAAAGCATTGTATTTAGTGATAATGTTAAAAAACCACAATGAAATGTGGTGTTTCAGAGGGTCTGTGGCAGAATATCCGAGGTGAAATGGGGGATGCAAACTTGTTTCCTGGCCCACTGGTGCTGTATGCATTACTGTGCATGGAAGACACGCAGAAAATCAATAGATCTGCTTAAAGAATTTGGCTTCTGTGGGTATCATGGGTGTTCATTCCTAATATGTTTGTGTATGTGCATGCCCTGGGCTGATTTACTTCTGTTGCTTTTCCTAACTACATGGGTTTTTAATTTTTTTTTTTTATTTCTTTTTTTAACTTATATCCGTCTTCCTCTCCTTCCTTTCAAAATAAAGGTTATTTGTAAATTTGGGTTGCTGGGTGTTCTTATGTAACTAGGAATGGGCTTCCCAGCTGCAATGGGTACAGGCTGTGTCTATATATTCAGTAGTTATTTTGCAGTGCTCTTTAAGCTGAAATAACCTGGTGTGCCTGTTGGCAGTGAGGTAGGGAAAGGCTGCTGCAGTCTGCAGCAATTCTGCTGACAGAAATCACAATTTTAAGTTGTTTCCTTCAGTGGCACTTGCATCTTTCTGTTAGTGATGCTTCTGGCTGTTGCTTTTGATTCATGCTAGTGATTTGTGACCCTGGGGCTGTGCTTATGTCTATTCTCTGGGCTGCATGCACGCTTGTTGCTTTAATGCCTGTAACTGAGCAGTTTTTATTTATAGAAATAGCATACAAATGCATAGATACTGTTTATATGGGATTATTATAACTTCTTTATGTCTTTTCTTCCTCCAAAATAGAGGGTGCTGCCTGTTTACTTTTATGGGGTTCAAGTGGCAAGGTTTCAGTAGCAGGGGGACAGGTTGGGGCTGTCCTGTGCTGGACACAACTGGGTCCAGACAGCTCCAGTGCACCCACTGCAGCCACAGCCAAGCCCGTTGACCGTGATGGTGAAAATATATAATTAATAAGGAATAACAATGCTGGGCAGGCAGAGGAGGAGGAAAGAAAAGTGAGAAACAGCCTTGTGAATACCAGGGTTGGAGAAGGTGGAGAGGAGGTTCTCCAGTCACTGTAGCTGCCCATGGAGAGGACCACAGTGGATAAGTGTGAGGAGGAAGCATCAGCAGACAGGAGATGTGAAGGACTGACTAACCCATTCCTGCACTGTTTAGTGTAGGAGGTAAAAGTGGAGATTAAATTCAGTACAAGGTAGAATTGTTGCTCCATGGCTGTTCCTCAGCCTTATCGCCTTTTTCTGAGCATTGTTGCAGATCCAGAGACACCCTTGCATGAAAACCAAGTTCCTTTGCTTTTCATTAATGCTAACAGATAATTAAGCAGGTCATTCATCCGTGTTTCTATTGTACCTCAATACCTGTAACAACATTGTGCCCTCTGTGTCAGTCAAGTGTAGGGCCTAACTTCATATAGTTATGTTACAGTATTTTCTTTGCTATGTTGAATGAGGAGATCTAATGTATGAATAGCATCCAGACCAACCCAAGGAAGGGACAGAAAGTGAATGCAGTAAATGTACTTCAGGGGTGACTTTAGAGGGAGGATTCTCCTGGAAGCTGCATAAGTGAGCTGATAGATATACTTGCTCATGTCCTGAAAGGCAGAATTAGGAACCTCTCTCCTCCTCCCTCTGTTTCAGGAAGGCATGGGAACAGAGCACGACACAGCCATATACTGTAGTCTAAGCTCAGGGAAGTATGGAGTGCGTCTTGTGTCCATCCAGATGTTTCCTCTGCATGTCCTCATGGTGTAGGAGATGCTGTCTTGCTGCAACTGTGACTGCGTTGCTGACAGCTCTGTAGCAGTAGAGTATGTGCCTGTCGCTGAACAGAACACCTCTTTGAGAGTGCTCTTTTTCAGATGTCGGATGTGTTCATTAGAGGGCAGCAGAATAACTACTCCTTTTTCTACGTCAGTTCTGTGTTGAATGATATTTTTCTGATATGCAGGACATGGAACAAAATTACACCTACTGTTTTTCCTAGTGCAGTGTAGCAGTTCTTATATGAAAACATTACCCAGTATAAGGGAATATAGTGAAAAATTGCTGCTTGGAAGCATGAAAGTGTTGCAGGCTCAAATATAAGATGGAGCTTCTCTAAGATTAAACCACAGAAAGCTAGCAATCTATGCGGAAAAGGAGCCAAAAGACTGTTTCACAGCTAACTTGTTCTTTGCTCAGCCAAATTCGTATTTGACCTATACATCCATATGCATTTGTTGATTTGTTTGCTGTACCCCAGCTGCTGCTGTCACCTTTTTCTGCTTGAAAAAAATGTTAAAGGACCAGACTTGCTCTAACTGAAAGTAATCTTTAAATGAGATCTGATAGTATGCCTCCCTCCCTGCAATATAAATGCTATTAATGATTATGGCACAGTCTTTCAAGGGTAAGTGAGCTTGGGATTTGAAGCCCAACATCACAATGCTTAAATGCATTATTTATTATATAACGTTCATAGAAAAAGGCTGTAGCACTGTTTGACTTTGCAGCTAGTGCATTTCTGGCTTTAGAAAGATAGGTGTAGAAATCCTGACTCGAAACGAATATCTCCAGTGCACATCTTAATAGTGGTATTTTGCACACTTTTGACCTGTCTGGGGTATGTGAGCTGGTTCAAGGCAGTTGGAATAACAGGAAAAATAGATTTTTTGTTTTTAGCAACATCAGCCATTGGTTTCCAACCAATGGAAGCAAAGTTGAAGCAAAATTTCAATGAGAAGAAACCTTTGCTGAATCTTCTTCTTCTTGAAGCTCCTTGGTGTAGGGTGGTGGA
The DNA here is from genome assembly GCA_013398155.1 of Pedionomus torquatus. Taxonomy (NCBI): domain Eukaryota; kingdom Metazoa; phylum Chordata; class Aves; order Charadriiformes; family Pedionomidae; genus Pedionomus; species Pedionomus torquatus. The sequence continues at coordinate 152,739 of VZRU01001952.1, forward strand.
GCATGTGTAGGGATTGGCAGGGAGAGACATGATGTCTTTCTCTCTTTCCCAGAATGTGTTGGATGTTTTCATATTACATCCTGCAAATTTCCTTATCCCCCTCTCCCCTACTTGAAGGACCATGTGTCCATCCAAAGGGGCACATAGCTGCAGGTACCTCAGAACTTGGTAGGTGCTTTGTGTTCCTCACATGGGTGAGGTCTCTAGCGCAGCAGAGTGTACTTGGCTTTCTGTCCTACATTATGTTTTAGGGTGGCAATATTGTGAGGTGGAACGTCTTAAGTGGAACAGTCTTCTTGATACTGGCGAATGTTGTTTCTGGTGTATTGGCTTGGATCAGTTCCACCTCCTGGAGAAGTCCAGATTGTGCTTTGCACTCTTGGTTTGGGATCCACTGGGAAGCTGACATTCCTTCATGTCTTTATTACAAAGACAGGACTAATGGGAAGGTCCTCATCAGGAAATAAAATCTGAACAAAGCCAGAAAAATGTGAAAAATGTTTCATAGTGCTTGGCAGCTCTTGGTCCATATGGAAAAAAATTAATATTCTGTCGATAGGTCAAAAAGATTAACCTCAGTCTTACACCCAGCGAGACACCAGTGATGAGTCTCTAGGCACATGATGCATGGATCTGAACACGCTTGACTGTTGGGTCCATATTAGGAAATTAGCAGGCACAGAGCTCATGCCAGCAGTCCTTACCACAGAGGAATACCCTTCTTGCCAGCATCTTCTGTGCAACATTGAAAGATCTTCTGCTGGCCCTTCTTTTACAATTAAAGTCTCTCTTCTGAGACCTAGTATGATATTTTGTTGGGGATGTGAATGGTCTCAGTAGGTGTGTTTTGGACATGGTGAGCCTAAATATTGCAAGACTACCACTTGGGAAGAGGTGCATAGTTTTTCTGTTTGAGGAACACTTTCTTTACAGGAACAACATTAAAGTCTGTCCCCCTGTGAGTGTGGGGATACTGAAGCACAGAGAGGTGAGGGGATGGGTAGTTCTGGGGACACTCTGATTTGGTGCTCTTAAGTCCCAGAACAGGGAAGATCAAGGCAATGCCGAATATCTGGCAGCTCTAAAAACTGAGCATGGGAAGCATCAGAGAAGCACGTACTATGGTTTAGTTCTTCCCTAACCCCTATTATTTCTTTTAATGACATGGATGTTCTTGCAACAGCTTTCTTCTGGCAGCTGCTGACCTCATCACTGCAAGGGTAGATATGGCAGTGGTGAGAGCACCCATTGGTGCTAGTGCAGACACGGTATAACTGCTGTGCAGCAGTGCATGTCCTTTGCTGAAGCTTGTTGTTGTCTGCATGTGCTGCTGACAGGGAGCTTGAAGTACTAAGTGGTGGAGCACTGTAATTTTATTTTGAATTTTCCTTGCTTTAAAATAATTTCTACCAGGTGAATGTTGTTTTGGGGTGGGTGACTGTTCCTCTCCTGCAAGTTTCAAATAAATAAAAATGGAAGAAGTGATGGGATGGAGAAAAACCACCACCTTCTGCCTTTATTAGAGGGGGGCGGATTTTGATTTTTCTTTTTTAAAGATTTTATTTTCATTTAAGTGAGCCACATGGGCATATTGGAGTAGAGTGGCTTGCTCTAATTTAAGACTTGTTTGAAAAAAGGAAATTGTCTTGTGTGAGAATTATTGTGGGAAAGATGAAGGATCCCCAACAGTGAGGTCAAGCCCAGCTTTGGTGGGAGATGAAGAATGCTGTAGGTCCGTAGTGAGGTAATGATCATGATGGTTGGTGGAGGTGGTTACTAAAGCTGCGGGAGTGTGTCTCTGTGTCCCCTGGAGCCAGGTTGGAGCAGGAAGGAGGATTTAGAGCTGTCCAGAGGGAAAGATGCTGTGGGAGTGTTGTGCATTGCATAAGATCACAGAGCCAGTGATTGTATTAGTGCCTCAGGGCTTTGGAGAGATCTAAAGTGTTTGCTGAAGCAGAAGGAGAGTTGAGACAGCACAAAAGATGTAGCCACTGGAAATGTTGGAGGCTGGAAGAGGTGTTGAAGCAGTGTTTGGGCCAGTTCCACTTGTGGAGCAGTCTAGGCTCCTGCAAGAAGGAAAGGAGATTTGAGATGCTTTGGCACCTCCTGTAATGAATGTTTGCATGGGTTAAGCTCACTGGACTGTGTAATCAACACCATCACCACCCAAAAAAATGGTCCTTCAGTGTTGCGTTCTAATGTTAGAATTAGTAAGACCTTTTCAAGGTTAAAGGGCCCTTATGGTCCTATAGTCTTTATGCAGACACAGCATGTGCTTTAGGGGCTTCTGTTTGACATCTTGGTCTTGATCTTGTGCTGGCTTTTTACGTATCAATTGTACTTTTATAGTGTGGTGCGACGAAAAAAGTCAGCTTCTTTCTGGTCTGGATGTAACTTGTCAGCCCTTTGAGCTGAGAGGGCTGTGTGCTTATGCTGGGGAGGAATGTGTATCCAGATGCAGCAGAAGCTAGCCTGCAATAGGTGCTTGAGACTGAATTAGCTCTCCATCCCAATCACAGAACAGAGTAGTGTGGATTTCATGCCTTGCACTTCTCCAGGTGATTACTTGTCTAGTCCCATTCTTCAAATACTATCCAGTTTTGAAATCTGTATGTGCTTCAAGAAAAGGAGAGGAGAAGAATGGATAATGAGGCTCCAGCAATGTAACGAGTTGCCAATCCTGCATGTCATTTGTTGCCCAACTGCATTTAGGCAAAACTAAATGATGAGCTGGGGGCTGGATGTCAAATATGTGCCTGTTGCAAGCAATTTGGGAAGCTTTGCCAGGTACTGTCACCCTCCTTTCTACTTTGTTAGTGTTGCAGGCCTCTGTGTGTGGAGGACTTTATAAAGCCACTTATGATGGAAGCCGTGTTCGAACTGGCTGACCAAAATGTAACTAGGATTGAGCTAATAATTCTTAGATTATGTAAATAATGAAAGTCTGCTGGCATTATACAGACTGAGTTGTTGAGCTCTTTTCCATGTCTAAATCTAATATTATCTTGTATGTGTTGACTAAGCAGGCTATTTGGTTAAAAGAAGTTAATATGATTACATTTAATATATGGCAGTTCACTGGTTGAAGATGTAGTTCAACTTTCTGTTTTCCTTGTGCTCCCAAACTGTTAGGTGTTTGGGTTTCGTGGTATGCAGGAACTCTGAGAGCTGCAGATGGTGGGATTAACTCCTTGACGTACAGTTGTGAAGTAGATAGGACAGTATGAGGAGGGGGGAGCACACTACACTAATCTGCCACAAAGACTTAAAAATCAAGGGCAAGCTCTGACAAGTGATTACTTTTTTCATTTCCCTGTCAATGCATGGAGTGTTGGGAGTGGGGAAATTAACCCCAGCCTCAGACAGCATAAGACCAGACATGTTAAAGAATCCAAGGGTATCTGCCAGAAAAGGAGAACTAATCAATGGTTAAAATAACCTAGTGGAAATTTTTCTGTGGTCCTAATGAGCTCTGAATAAGGTTCAGAGTAATTAGATCATGAGGACTCTGCTTGGAGCAGTATGGAAGCATCTCCAGAAACTCTGTTCCTCCTTTTCTTTCTGCTGACTCATAGGCATTGCCTGAGTACCTGTGGCTCTGAATGTGTAGAAGGTGATGTGAAGATTCACTGAGCTCCTTTAGCACAGGGGCAGAAAAAGCACACGTGGCTCACCTGAAAGGAAAAAGCCATTAGCCAGACTGGATATATGAGCTCATAACAGTGTCTGCAGTCAACTGCAGTCCTTTCAGAACATTTGTGTTTATCTGTAGGTCAGTTTTTCAGCATTGATTCCAAAGGTGTGGCATATAAACAATGATTAAATGGATCAGAGCTTTTTTTGGCTGGAGAAGATGACTGTCTGAGAAAAGATGAGCTAATAAAGTTTAGTGAAATATGATTGCCACAGAGGTGAAGAGAGATTAAACTTGTTTTCAGTCTTTTCCAGTGACATAAGTGGAAGAAATAAAATTAAACTAGAATATGCTCGGTTCAGGCAAAGATCCTTCAGGAAAAAGGCAGTTAAATTGTAGGACTCCATGCACATAGGTGTTTTGAATTTCTGGCATGGCTTCAAAACAACTGGTGAGATATTCCAAAATAAAAATACATTGGGAGTACTAAATGGACCCTCTCTATACTTATGCATTCATTTCTGGCCCTGTTGGACATGTGGTGTTGGCTTGCATGAAGCTTTCGTCAGGCCTGGTATGTTCTTAGCCCAATGGTACTATTTACTAGTGGCAAAGCTAGACGGCAATGCTGAAACTCAAGTCCTCAAAGTGCCTTCTGTTAAAGGTCTATTAGGGTTTTGTGTGTAGCTTCTGCTGATGGTTGGCAGGAGCATTGGTTGCTCACTGGACAGAGTGAAAGGCAAGGAGGAGCTGGCCACAATTGTTGCCATTGTGCATTTTGCTAGGCTCTTGTTGTGTCTTGGGGTTTCTGTTGTATTTAAGCAGTTCTGGTTTGTAGGTGATGTCGTATCTCCAAATTTGTGCAGATGCTTTAATCACATCTACTGCATAACTAAGCAGCTGGATTTGTAATGGTTTGGAAGGGACTCTTTATTGAAACACATAAGCTGCTAATCTTGATTTATTTGAATGCCAGCCAGTAGTGCCCATCAGGCTCTGGGGAGCCTTGCAAAGAGGTTCTCAAGTAAAAACCACCAAAAGGATAGAGGCAGAAGGCTTCCTAGAAATGTGCAAGAGGGATCTTGGAGACTTTTCCTGCATTCATCTGTTCTGCTAGTTAGGTTTTGCACATGGCAGTAATGTCTGTCATTGCAGCAGTAAGAGCCATACATTTCACAGCAGCAATGATTTTGTCACCCTCCATGTGCTGTGAAGAGCCTGTGAGGATGATGGGTGTTCCCTTCAACCCACAGTCTCAGTGGCTTTTCTTTGTCTCCTCTAAGCTACAGACTCCTGCAGCTGGGAATGGGGCTGAAGGCATGCCAAGGGGACAGCTAAGCAGTGCCAAAGTGGATTTTTTTTTTTTTTTTAAATGTCTTGATCCCAGTCCTGAATGCATTTATGTGGTAATTCTGCTGTTTGGATATTTTAGCATAAAGTTGTCACTGTGTTTCTAGTGCAATTTAAAAACTGAAATGAAAGTGTTGCACAATTGCCTTTAATGCAATTTTGTGGCAGGCTCAATGGAATTGAGAGAAGGTGATTGAAATATTTCAGGGGTGCAAGTTACAAGTTAGGCGTGAGCTGGCTGTAGGATTCTTAAAACTGGCTGAAAATTGCCAAATCATCCCAGTCTGTTTTGCAGTCATTAGTCTGTACTTTCTTCTCTTCTGTGCTTCCTGCTGTCCTTCTGATCTGTCACGGAATTAATTGGTGAGGAAAAAAAGAAGAGGGAAAGAAATTTGTCCACTGTGTGTTGGAGGAGTTTGCTGGCAGTGCAAACTGGCTGTTTACCTTTTACCTGTTTACCTGGCTGTTCAGGTAAAGAACAGAAATGTAACATGTAGCCTTTCTAATGTAAGATACAAGACATCTGCTCCATGTTTCTTGCTTCAAAATAGGGTGTGCAGGTTTTGTCTGGAACGTAAGATCTACAGCCAAGACTGGAAACACTGAGAAGAGATTACAGTTAGACAAGAAAATAAGGCAAGAATACAGTAGACAATAGAAATGCTGACTGCTGACCTAGAAATAGGGTAATCTGAGCCCAAGTGGCTGGGAAGCAACTGCGTGGAGGCTAGGTGGAGAGCAGAGGCAGTGGATCAGTTTGAAAGGGCATGGACTGATTGAATTAACTAGCATGACATGGAAAGGCAAAACTCACCAGTTATTCGTGCACTACCTGCATGAAAGAAAATAATGTGGGGCTACCCTTTTTTTCTTCCTCATTGTTTAGTCTCACCTGGGATCAGGCATTGGGGATTTTGTAGAAGAGGCTTGAATCTTTCTTCCTGCCCCTCTGGAGGCAAAAGATTCACCTGATTAACATCCCAGCATGGGCCTTCCTGTAGCCTGGAGCTTTGCTTTCCTGGGTCTGGGCATGTGCTCATGGGCTACAGCAGCTTGTTCAGCACTTCAGGGAGAGCCAAGCTTAGAGAAGCAAGTTGTTCCATAGCAAGCCTTGACCTAAGGAAAAAAAAGTCTTCTGCCATGTCCACCCTTCTTCCCCTGCCCTGCCATGGTGTGTCTTGCCTGCCTGATGCGCGAGCTGCTGTGATAATAGATTTCCACCCCATAACATGTGGCAGGATTTTTGCAGCAATTCAGGTCTGGTTAAATGCTATGGCCAGTTTGTCGGGGTGATGATGTGTAATGTGCTGTCTTGCTCAGTCTCTCTGTCACAAAGCTGAAGGCAGGAAATGCCCTTCAGTTTCACTGTATCTGTGCTTCTGCTCTTGGCTAGCTTAAATACAAATTCCCAGTGTTATGCAGGACTGGATTTCAGCCCATCCCGCAGAGGGCTGAAAGGAGTAGTAGGCTGCCCAAGGTAGTTAACAAAGCGGTGGTCCCCATGGTGAATCCATTAAATGCACCTTTTATACTCGGTCACTGCATGCTGCAAAGTCTTGGATCGTGTGGTCTTCTGCTCACCTCACACCTATTCCTGAAGCAATTTAGAGCTTTAGTCCTCTCCTATTTCTCTTCCCATTCTGTTTTCTTTTGTTCACTGGCTTATTCTAAGATTCAAGCTGTGTCTGCTTATCCTTGGAAAATTCCCATGTGCACGTTTGAAGGGAAGTTTCTGTCGCATCTTTAATTAGTAGCCACATACTCCTCTCTGGGCCAAACTGGGCTGTAGAGTGGTGACTTTTATTGTATGCTACACTCTTTATATCTGGGACCAGTTACAAATTTGCTGTTTGCAAGCAAACAATGTGTAACTTGTAATACCATGTCACTCAGGCCACAGAGGTAGACCTCTGTGTGTCACCAAATGTTACACATATCTACTGTATTTTTCTATCATCAACATTTAATTTTCTGCTTTTCGTAGAATCACAGAATTCGTTTTCCTGAGGCCCTTGTAGGAGAAAGTTTTATCCGGAGAAGGTTAGCAGACAAGGAGGTTGGACCTCCCGTTAAGAGTGCTGAGGTGCTGATGAGCCAGAAGGAAGGAGCCTGTTGCTGTAGCAGCGGTGCTGGGATCCCATGTAACTATGAAACCTTTGCATGAGAGATGCTCAGCTAGTATGCAGTAGGGCTTGCATTGAGTGTGTGTGCCTTGGCTCACACAGAAGGGCATCTCTCTGATGGCCTGCTTTCTTCATATCAGCGTCTCTCCTAAAGCCAGTGCAGGCACTTTCTTTGACATCTGTATCCGAAAGCTACTGCATCCTTGGTGTGTTTGCACAACCTCTTGCCACCAGCTTCCTTGCACAGCCTTGAGCTGATAGCCTTTTTTTTGTAGACTTGGTGGCCTGATCTCTTACCAAAATCTCCCTTCAGTGAATTGAAACAGAGGTGTTGTCATCCTCGTACCCCTAGATAATGAGTAGGAAGGCAAGAGAGAACTGTGGAGATGGTGGAAAGCTCATTCATGGAACATTTACGGGACCATAGGAGGAAAAGAGAGGCACTTGTGCCATGAGAGACTAAACTATTCAGATGTTATTCAGGTGGTCTGTGGGGACGAAGAGAGAGAGGAGATCCTGTAGCAGTGTTCTTCATAAGTGTCCAACAGACAGATGTGGGAGGTATGGTCAAGGTTCACCCCAAAAGCTCTTTATTCAGAGCATACATTCAGCTTTCCCTGTTAGGAGTTCTCTGCCAGCTGTTTCCCTGACCGTTACCTCCTCCTGTCTGACAACATGCCTCTTCTGGAGTCAAACTTGGGCTAGTGTCTGAGTCTGACTGAGAAGTCAAGATGGTGTCATGCCACATCTTGCCTCTAGTCACCTTCCTTCTCCTATGCCATATGTTGCCTTATGTCTCAGTGCAGCTGTGGCAGTTGCTTTTTGTATATTTGTCCTTCTAATTAGGTCCTCAGGAAGAGGTAGAACAGATTTCTCTCAGAGAAGGCAAGAGAGAACAGATTTCTCTCGGAGAAATCTGTAGCTAGAAATATTAAAGGAAAAGGTGAAGTTGGAGAGGAAGGGAGATTTTTTCAGGCTGTTGATGAGCTGGCATTAAAGCAAGTAAAACTGCCGTTGAAGCAAGTAAAAAACTGTTGGTTTGATGTTGACCCCTGAGCTTTATCTCAAGTCACTTCTATTCTGTACTTCCATTCTGCTCTCAGGGTGGAAGTTAGTGCTGGGCTGTTTGATCAGGAGGCTTGTTTCTTCCCCTCCTTGTCTGATTGTGAGAAATCTGCATTTCTGTAATTCCTGTGGTTGGGGGAGCTGTGCCTGTAAGGTCAGGGATAGGGTGGCCCTGTTCCTCTGAAGAGTGAGCTGGGTCACCTGCCCTTGGCCATGTGAAGAATAGACATGGGGCTCTCAGCCCTTTGAAGAAGCACCATTATTCATTTTTATTTCTTGCTTTGAACAAATCTAGAAGAACCTTGAAATCAGGATGTTTTCTCAGGATCCTGCTCAGTCTTACTGCTTCTTCTTGTCCCCAAGTATCAACACGACTTTCACACTTGGGCTCCTAGCAGCATGCAGAGAGCAGGGCAAGGGACTGCACTCTGCCTTGGAACAGATCTATCTTGTGTCATGGCAGTTCAGCTAATCTACTTAGAGTAAGTTAAGCAGAAGGCAGTTCTGTTCCCAGATTGCAGTCCTCCATACCTTCGTTTTTTTTAGCCTGAGTTTGAGATCATTGAGCATTATATGGTGTGGGCTCTGTGAAGGAAACTTTAAACCAAAAAGATCTCTGCTAACCAGACTCTGAAATTGTACTTAATTTCCAGTAATTGCTGGAATTGCCTAGTGAGATTTTTAGGCCAGAGACATGAAGTGGAGTTTTTCAGGTTTCTTTTGTTTCTCAGGGCTTGGGCAGTGTTGAACTGTGCTTTTACTGTAACAAGATCTTCCCCACCTTCCCACGTAGTTTAGTATATAAGCAGGTGTACCAGGTCAGAACAAATGGATAGCCTAGTTGGACAATCCTATCTTGTGACAGCAACCAGCAGGCAGAAGCTAGGGAAGGTAGTAGTTCTTTCCTCAAAATGCTTAGCTGGGCACTTGAAACTTCAGTGCAATAATAACTAATACAAAAATAAACTAGTGAGCTGAAGAAGTAGAATGCTGCAGATACCGCCAGTGCCAACATCCTTTGAGTACCCCTGTTCCTCCAACTCTGAGAGGTTTTGCAGACATTCCCTCCACCCTTGCCTTTGAGCCTGTCCTGGGGACTTGGAGTGTTCATGTGGTTGTTCATGTCAGGCTGGAATAAAGACAACAGTTGTCCTAGAGATATTTTGCTACTGATAAATTTTAACTTTTGTCTAAAATAGAAGATTATGGGTGCTTTAGACTTTGAGGCTGAAGTCAGAAAGATGAGTCCAGCTGTCTCAAACAATTTGCTGCTACTGCGGATCAGGAGGCCTGATTCCTCTTCCACCTTCTCCTAACCATGTGTCTTTCTGGATTGAAACTGACTTCATTTGGTTCATCTCACTAAAACTAGCAGAAAACAAATCCAGGTGGAAGTGAGTTGGGTTTTTCCATTGGAGGCGTGCACCAGAGCTTGGATGAGAGTGTGTGTGGGAGGCATGGTGGAAGGCTGCGGCTATTGCAGAAACAAGCTCTTGGGTAAGCTAAGCATAAGCTAAGGTCTTGTTTGCCTGCACCCCCAACTGCTCTCTGCTGGAGTCTGCCTGCTCTTGTCTCTGTGCCAAGTTTCCAAATGTCATGTGTTGATAATGCTGCTGGTATCAATACTACTGCACATTGCATGTTGATCTTTCCGGAGGAAACAGCCTTGTGTCTGTGTCATTAACAGTGAAGTCAATTACAATTGATTTTTTTTTTATTCTCTAGTTCCATTAGAGCTGAGGAATCCAATATTGTATTCAGTATTCCCTGGAGCAGGTCAGCACCTTCCAGACCTCTTCCCTGCTCCCCAAACTCCCCCCAAAATGTCAGCATCACAGCAGAGTTTGAGGAGTGTGTCTGCATAGGCAGTTCCCTCTTCTTCATAGACTTGGACCTGGTCAGGAAGGCATGCTGGAGACTTAACATAGCTCTCCTCTATTTGTATTAGAAAGAAGTTATTCTGATATTTAACATGAATGCAAGGCCCTTGTGGAGAAGCAACTGCTCTCACTGTGTTGATGGATATTTGATGATGGGTGGGAGCAATCCCTTTAACAGTAGAGGGGGTGTGGGCATATAGAGACCATGGCATCCTGGAAATGTTTGTCTGTACAGGCACATGCCTGTACATGCCTGTACAGTGGAAGAGGACCGTCAAGTGCTAAGGGAGCTGATTTAATGAATGGAGTGTTTATTCATTTAAGTCAGGCCTTCTCTAATGCATAATCTAGCAAAAGCTGATGACTGCATACCTTAGGTGTGGCTGGCTACACTTCAGGCTTTTTGTCTGTTCCCTGACAAGTTTTTCCGGAATATGGATTTTGGTAGAATCCCAGCTTGGTTATAGATGTTAAAGCACTATTTCTGTTTAACGGAAGGTCTTCTGAAGGGGCAAAGCAGAACAGTGACGTTTTGGCTTCCTTGTCACACCTCTTCCACTGTGCTCTGAACTTATTGGCAGACTCAGCCTGAGGCTATAGAGCTCCCTGGATTGTGGTGGCAAGGTGGTCCTTCCTACTATTTGAGTATCCTCTCTGCTTCCTGAGCCTGCAGCCTTGCTGAAAAGGCATCTTGTGATAGATGTGTACCATGACAGTGTTAAAGGAATGGTTCCAGTCTAGGCCATGAAGCAAATCCCTTTACTCAGAGCTAGATTGCAACCGGTTTATGGGCTCTCACAATTGGAAGACAACTTCAGATGCTAATTTAGCAAATCTCCCAAGGAGAGGCAGAGAAACTGTCAGCAAGGAAGAATAATTGTGTGGATCTTCAAGAGTTTTCCTAAGACTTCTCCCAGTTTCACACCTGTATTTCCTTTATGTCCCTTTATTTCTGGGCACTTGTGAAGTGTCAGGAATAAATTTTAAGCAATATTTTCCAAGTTCAGGTCTTTGTTGGTGTTGGATTAGTGGCTGCCGTGGGGAATGGTCGGATGCAGAGATCAGGCTTGGATGTGACTTTTGGGTCATTGTCCTGGTTTGGGGTAAAATGAACCAATTTTCTGTTTTACAGTTTTGCTTTCTTAGCTAGGCCTCTCCTAGCTAGCTGGGCTCTGAAATTAACAGCACATTGTGCAGAGCTGTTCCATCTTGCAGTGATAGGACCTGACTGTACCGGGGGATGGTATGCAGAGAGGCCCTTGTTTAGACTTATTGCTGGAAGAACCAAGGTCAGATAATTTTCGTCGTTCGCCCGTCGGAGGGTCCCGCCTTCAAGGAGGAGCGGACAGAACAGGTGACCCAGGACTGACCAACAGGGGTATTCCATCCCATCAGCATCATGCCCCGTACAAAAGCTGAAGGATCAACAGGTCAAGCCTCTTCTTTCCGCCTCTTCTTTCCCCTTCTTCTTCTTCCTCCTTCTTCGATGGCTGACGTCCAAGGAGGGCCCTGCCTGTTCATCTGCCTCTGATCCCGATCCNGCTGAAACCGCGACAGTCATCTGTCCTATTTAAAAAGTAATAGGTTCAGATTTTCCTGCAAAGTACTGATTGGCATGAGGACAGTTATTTCTGAAAGGGAAGATGCTGGAGTGAAGTACTTGATACCTCTCTAGCAAACTAGAGATTGATGGAGTAATGGTGGGGGGAATCCTCTCTTCTCTCAGGTCTTTGCTTCCTTCTGCTGTGCTTCTGAATGCCTTCTGCACTGATGAAAGGAGATGATAAAACTTGCCTGATCTGTGCCTCATGTGCCTAATGGAGAAGAGAAGGCTGAGTGAATAGCATCTTTAGGTCATCAGNGAGAAGAGAAGGCTGAGTGAATAGCATCTTTAGGTCATCAGGCTGGGAACAGAAGCGATCCTCCTGCCTTCCCGAAAGCATCTCCCCATCTGTCAAGATGTGCTTTCTGTGTGCTTCAGTTTTGCAATGGCATCAACTGCCTGGCAGACTTGCACCTGTCTGTGGGAAGAGAAACCTTGCTGTACTCACTCTTAATGGTGCCTTCTGGATGTCCACCTTCCCTCAATACCCTTGGTTTTGCCTCTTGCCTAGCTGTTCCTGCTTTCCCTCCCTCTTCTCTCTGTGCAAGAGCTTCATCCTTATCCTCCTGTCATTAGAACCTTTAATTTCATCCATTTTTGACATTCTTCTCTTGACCTTCATGGCTCAGTTCTTCCTCCTTCACTGTGAAGACATCTGTGATGTGACCTCTCCACTCAGCATGTGCTGCTGAAACTCCCGTACAAGCCCCACGTATTGCTGTTCTTGTGATGGTTTTGGTTTTACCCTGAAGTTATGTATCTGCATTTCCTACTCAATTCAATTTCTGGCTGACATAGTTGTATGCCTGGAAATATAATTAAGTATCGATCACAGTGCACTCAACAGTCAAATTAGTTAATATATTAATTATGTGTAGCAGTATGTCATTCCAGTAATGTTTGTTACCTATCAGTTTAAGTAGCATTGTGAGTGTGTTGAGAAGGGCATAGAGAGACCTTGGAGTGGTGTGCTGTGTTTGCTTTTGTTTTTGCCTTTCAATAATTGCAAGTCCCTTGGCCAGTAGTGGTTGGGCCATTGCTGTTTTGCTGATACTGTTGTTTCTTGCCTGTTCCTGCTCGTTATTCTCCACTAGCCATAAATTTCCAGGGGAAGCCCTTTGCCTCCTTAGTTGTTACTGCTAAATCTTGTCAGGTTGGCGTACTTCCAGTTAACATCTCACTTTCTGGGTCCTTCCTGGAAATGCCAGTGTCTCCCTTACTCAGACAGAGTGAGTATCTGTCAGTTGTTGACCTGAGTACCTGAGTAGCTGCTTGCTGGAAGACACATTCCTCTGCCAGGTCTCCACATCACAGACAGTGCAAATAAATGCAATTTGTTGTGTTTGCTTCCTGGTGGTCTCCATTGCTCTGACTCCTGTGACTGCTTTATACCTACAGAGAGTGAGCCATTGTGAATACATGGCTTAAGAAGCACAGAATAGAAAAAATTGTTTCTCTGCTCTGAAGCATGGCTACCACTTCACATTAGATTTCTGTCTATGTATATATGTATATAGACAGAATACATAATTACATATATATATTTTAAAGGTTTTAAGATGTTTTGGGGTTTAAATACTGGTTTAGACAATTACATGGCTCTTGAAATTAGCACAGTTGCAGTGTAGCAGCACCTTATACTTTGTCGTGTTGAACTTTATCAGGTTCACATGATCCCAGTCTTCTAGCTGGTCAAGGTCCCTCTGGGTGGTGCTCCTTCTCTTGAGCGAATCAACCACACCACTCCACTTGGTGTTATCCACAAACTTGCTGAGGGTGTACTCAGTCCCACCGTCTATGTCATTAATAAAGGTATTGAACAGTATTGGTCCAAATAGGGACCTCCAAGCGATGCCACTTGTTACTGGTCTCAATTTGGACGAGTATCCGGTCTCAGCTAAACTAGAGAGTCTGAACAAACCTGCAAGAATTATTTCCAAATACTCAAGTCAAATTGTCCTAAAATGCATGAAGTGCATGGATTGTGGAGTTGAAGAGCATGGTACTTGTGGTACATTCCGCGCTGTGTGGAGTGGATGGGCTTGTGACTTGACTTGTGGGGCATGAACGTTGGGAGAACATTTAGATGAGAGATGATGGGAGAACATTTAGATGGGAGAACAAAGCTTGGAAATAGCCAGAAATGAAATTTTCCCCCTTTGGAGAGATGCTGTTGCTGACTCAGATGATGTCAGAGTGAACGTTGCCTACATAATGCTGTTTCTGGTTTTGTACGTGTTTTCCAATTACATCTTGCACGCTTTGTAAAGCACACAACTTTTTATTTATTTATTTATGTATTTATTTATTTATTTATTTTACCCTAGTAATGTAGATAAAACAACCTCTCTCCATGTTTTAAGGCATCTGATGGAGTGGTTCTCCAGGATGCCTCATTACTGTAGAAGAGTCTTTTTTTTCTTCATAGAGTGGTTTCTAATTTGCATTTTCTAATGACAAACTGCCTAAACATTCGTTTGTATTCCTGAATCGTTTGTGATGAAAAGCCAAAGAAAACTGGGGAAAAAAACTTTGAAATTTGTTTCATTTCATGTGCTTTTTCAAAAAAGTAAAAAGCATTAAAACAAAATGGATTTTGATAGAGATAGTTTGAATTTGAAATCCGCAGGCTTTCCCAGGACGGAGGTGGTACTTGCCACCAATCATTTGTTCTAGGATGGCTCACAGCAAGGTATGGTGTGCTTCCACATGGTGAAAGGACGGTACCCAGAGGCCAGCCAAAGGGCAACCTGCTTTACAGAAAACTCTACAGTTTAGCTGTAAACTCACATGGCCCAGGGATGCCAGCGCTGTCACTGCTGCTTTGTGCCACGTTTCCTTGCAAAGCTTGTTCTGACAGCCTGGGCTTACTGTGCACTTCTCCAGGAAGGGGAAGAGACAAAGCAATGCTTTTGTCCCGCGCAAGGATCTTAAACAGCATGTTACTGGAGAAACAACATTGCTTTCTTCACCTTCATGTGTATTTGCATTGAAATAGATGCAAAGGAAGGGCTGAAGATATAGCATTGTCTTCAGTTTTAGATAATGTTTAGCTGTGCAACTGTTTCATTTGTGTCCCTTCCTTCCTCAACTCTTATAGTCAGGTAAAGCATGTGCTGCCTTCACTCAGCAGTTCCAGAAGAATCCTGCAATTCCCCCGGCTTCGTTTCTTCCATCTCCATCTGAGGAAAGGTCCAGCTGCAGCTCTTCCTAATGGCTGCATCCCTGCCTTATCTGTCGGTTAAGGCAGGAGTTCTGCCAGGGATGTTTTACTGAGTTGCATGGTGAATGTGGTCTGGTTGCCTGTCCTTCCCCATTTCAGATGATACTGTCTGTCTACCATCTCTCCCATGTCTCTTTTTTTTCCTGGTGGAGGGAGGGAAAATGGGTTTAGATCCTAACCTGGATCAAGGGAATGCAGAAAACCCAGTGCTTCTGACAACAGATCAACAGATTCATGAATGTCTAATCTGGAGGAATGCGGGGGGAAGGTGGAGCTCCGTACATAACACATCATAATGTCTGCTGTAATCCCTGAGGAAGAGAAAACAACACCACGATTCGTTCTAGGTATTGTCTTGCACATCCTTCTATGCGCAGCTGGTCTGCTGCCAGTGCTGCAGTGGCACATGACAGTGACGTATTTGCCTGTCTCCCTCAGAAGTCTCACCCTCTGTGCAGTTCCTCTGAGCATCTTTAAATACTTTTTTTTTTTCCCCCACTCTCTTCCCTACTGTTTTCTGCCCTTTCTCCTGCCCTCAGAGCCCCAGTGGACTGCTGCTTTGGCATTGAGCGAAATGGAGCATAATATGAAGTTATCAGCTGTGTTTTATGAGGAAAAATACCTGTGGTTAAAACACAGCTATGGTGAGCATATGAGTGTGTTCATAAACATGAATAAAATTAGTTATGTCTAAATCTCTCTTCTGCATGACTTACAGGAGCTACAAAACTGTCTGTGTTGTAGGGTAGCTTCAACTGTATAAAACTGCCAAACAGTAAAACCAGTATTTTGGATAAAACAGAAGTCTTTGGTCTGCAGTCCCGTTAAAGGAGCTCTTCAGAAACTAAGAAATGAAGTGGAGAATTTCAGGTGGGAAGAAGTCTGTCTGTTGTCAAATCCTAGGAAGAAGATTGAAGAGTGGTTTGAAGGGTCACTATTAAATCCATGCATAAGAATGTAATAACAAGTAGAGCAGAGCCGGCTCCTCTAAGGAGCTCAAAGAGCATATATGAAATGATAGATAAGAATATACTTGTAAAAGAAATGCCAGGTACCAAAACAAATGCAAGATGGGTTACAGGAACCAGTGGCTGGAAATGGAAAAACCTTCCCAGAGAATGCCCATTTAATTGTCTACTAGTTAATATATGTGGTCAAAAGACAAGGAAATTAAGGTAAATTTATTTCTTGCATTTTGCATAAATTACAAGCTCTAGATAAAAACCAAATACTATAATGCTTTTAGAACAAAGTCTTTCAATATGTAATACTGCAGAAAGCATTGACTTTTCAAATTTTTCTAAGGACAATTTAGTCAAAGGTAATCTTGCTAGCAGGAATGGAAATGAAATTTTTTAGGGAAAATCTCTTTAAAATACAAGCCTGCAAGACATTGTCAAAAAGTATAGTGTTTCGGTATTCTGTCTCCCTTAGCCCCAAGGAGAGAATTTACCCCTTGGTAAACATGAGTTACATTTTGTCTCATAATAAACCTCATTCAAGTTATTTCTTGCTGTTTAAGCATTTATAGAAATTGTGTTATATTATTCCCACTGCTTCCTGTCAAAACTACAATATCCACACAAATATCTCATGCATTTATCTTGGATTTGTTGTTAAAATATGACTTGCTGACTGTCCAGATTGTGCCGTGCTGTGGACTCCCTGGAATCTTCTTCAGGTATCCACTTTGGTGGTGTCCATGGTTTTGTATGAACCTTTAAAAAACTGCAGGAGGTAAAGACAACTCAGAAGCACACCTCTGCTTGCTCCCAGTACCTTGTTTTCAGGTTGTGATGGCAAACTTGTGAGTCATTGCCTTACAGATGCTTGCTCAAAGGAACTCTGTTGCCAAGGTGACTTCTCGGATACTGTTTTTGCAAGTGCAGGTCTTCTGAGAAGGGAGCCACAGATCTGTGCACTTTCCTTGCTGCACATAAACTGAGGATGGGCTCAAAAGGGTATGGATCTGTCCATATCACGCCAGGAAGGTGGATTGTGTCTTGTTGGGGCAGCTAGGAAGCTCTCACTTTCTGTAGTTCTACTGCTCTTGCCTTATAGAAAACAAACTGGTAAAGCAAAACCTTGCTACGCTGCGTGATTAGTGTTTGCTAAGGCTGATCTGCACTAAGCTCATATGGCACTGATCTTTTTTGAAATCGGCAGTGGGTAAGTGTGTGGGTCAAAAATCTTCTGCAGTGCTTTCCCATGCCATGCTAGGTAAATCTTTTGTTTTTAGGTCAAGTATCTTTCCCAAAGAATAGCCCCCCTATAGAGGTGTTGAAAGTAGGTCCACCTGTGAAAGCTATCTAAATTTTTTGTTTTGGATGTTGCACGTAATCACAAAATTGTTAAGATTGGAAGGAACCTCTCAAGAGGATCCAGTTTAGCCCCTGCTCAAGCAGGGTCAGATACAGCAAGTTGCCCAGGATTGTGTCTAGTTGGGTTTTGAGTACCTCCGTGGATGGAGATGTGCAGACTCTTTGGGCAGTGTGTTCCAGTGTTTGACTACACTTACAGTTAAAAATTATCTCAAATCCAAGTGTTTCAATTCATGCCCATTGCCTCTTGTATTGTTACTGGGCACCACTGAGAATAGTCTGGTGCCCTCTTCTCATCAGGTATGTGTGTGCATGGATAGGATTTCCCCTGAGCCACCTCTTTTCCAGCTCTCTCAACCTCTCCTCAAGTGAAAGATAGAATCATAGAATAATCTAGTTTGGAAGGGCCCTTTGAGATCATCTAGTCCAACCGTCAACCTAACTCTGATAAAACTACAGCCCATCACTAAACCATGTCACTGAGCATTATGTCAACTTGTCTTTTAAATACCTCCAGGGAATGTGCCTCAACCACTTCCCTGGACAGCCTATTCCAATGCTTAATAACCCTTTCTGTGTAAAAAAAATTTCCTGATATCCAAGCTGAACCTCCCCTAGTGTAATTTGAGGCCATTTCCTCTTTCCTATTGCCTGTGACTTAGGGGAAGAGACCAGCCCCTGCCTCTCTACAACCT
>VZRU01001953.1:0-51735 GCA_013398155.1 Pedionomus torquatus
GAGTTTGATCAGCATACTGCACTGTGACCAAACATCGTGGCTGCTGATGTAATCCAACAGTCAGTAGGGCCATTTGTTCTGTAGAACCAAAATCGCCTTGCCCGCGTGGTTGTTCCTGCAGTGGTTGGAGATCTCCTGCCAACTGTGGTAGTGGAACCACCTGTGCCACTTTGGTGCCTTTGGTGATAAAAAGCAGTGGAAACAATGTATGGGCCATGACGTGAATTTCTCTGTAAAAGTCTTTATCAATTAGTCCCACTAAAATATTAAGTCCTGACATGGTGGTGGATGAGCGTCCTATTAGTAGTGCTCCGACTGCTTGTCCCTTAATGTGTACACGTCCTTGATTCGAACCGGCTTTGAGTCCAATAGGGTACGGTCTACTGCTGTTGCCAAGTTCAGCCCGAGGCTTCCGCTGGTGGCTGGTCAGAGAGGAAAGGGTTGCTCATTGCAGGGTAGGCAGCCACGTTTTGTATCGGCGTGGGGTGGCCCCTCCCGCTGGCTCGGTCCTTTCCCGTCCCAGTGCGGCAGCAGGCAGTATCGCTGTGGGTGTCAGAGCGGCAATTCTTGCACCACACAGATCCAGCGCTGCACTCTCGTCTCATGTGTCCAGCAGCGCCGCAACGGTAGCACCGTAGACGAGATGGGCCACGGTTATTCTGTCTTCCCACAGAGGCTTGCAAAGGAGCAAGGGCTGCGAGAACCTGCCTCTGTGCTGCTTGTGCCTGCTCTTGCATGCTTTTGGCAAGTTCCCGTACAGCCTCAACTAACACCGCTTGTGGCCCCACTGGTACCTGAGCCATTCTTTCTAATCCTTCCTCAATGGTCCATGTCCCTGGCAATGTTGCTAAGATATCACGTGGCTGGATTGCTATTTTGCATGGCACACTGCTTCAAGATAGTACCTTTAAGATAATCGGGCACCCCTGTCTCCTGTATTGCATTTGCTACACGGTTGATAAAGAGCCCAAACGGTTCTTCCCTACCCTGTTTAATGCCCATATATGAGGGAATCCCTCCAGGCTCTTTTATACGATCGAGAGCCTGTCTGGCCAGGTTCATTGCCTCCTTTGCCTTGTCTGGTCCCATTAACGCCTGTGCCTCTATTCGAAAATAAGGTCCTAGACCCATTAGTTCGTGAAGGGTGACCCCATGTAGTGGGTCTCCTGGTGGTCAGACTACCGTCACGGACCCTTGACAGGTAGCCTGCCAGTGGGCATTAAACAAAAGCTGCTGGTGTTGGGATAAAATTAGTTTCATTATGCTACGTATATCACCCGGAAGTAAGATATTAGTTCCCCAAATATAATCCAACATTTGTCTAGTGGGCTCCCCTTTTAACCCCGACTCATTCACTGTGGCCCGCAACTGACTCAACAACTCCAATCCAAATTTGTAAGAGAAACATTAATATTCCCCTGTGTATCTGGCTGCGAGTATGTAACTGGGAAAGCCTCATGCATGATACTGACGGCAAAATCGCATTCACCCTCAAGCATAGCACTCTGTGCTATTTGCTGCCAAGCCTTTTGTCTCTCATGGGCAGCTTGCATGCCTGCCAAAAAAGGATTCGTGCTTTCCCCGCTAGCTTTCAGCTCATCATCCCCCAGTGGAGGGGCTGAAGGTCTGGTCTCAGGGGGGCTGGCGGGGAAAGTGGTGGGCACTCCCATGTTCCTGCCGTGCCCTGCGGGATTGTAAATGTGCGCACTGAGGGGGGCAATGGGCAGTCTGTAGGGGAGCCACTGCTGCCGTGCGGGGGACCAGTGGACGTCCCAGCTGATGGCCCTAATAGTTCGGCTGCTACGGCAGCAGCCTTGTGCTCAGCTTTATGTTGCAGGAGAGCGTTAATGACTGTTTGCCATGGCTTCAACAGTTTCTCAGCTGTCTTATTTTCATTAATAACCTTGTCAAACAACTGATCCCCATATTTACACCATTCTGCCTGTTCAAAGACAGTGTCTGGATTTGCAAAGTACACTTTCACAACCCCAAATGGTAATAGCCCTGGTAGTTCCTTTTCACAATCTAACCGCTGAATACTCCACTTTTCTAAAAAGCACTTGAGTAAATCATACGCCTCTTGTCTCTCCATACCTGACGTCAGCACTGCTGCAGCCTTTGCAAGACCTCGGCGACGCGTGGCCAGCGGGCTCCTCTATAGGTNTACCTGACGTCAGCGCTGCTGCAGCCTTTGCAAGACCTCGGCGACGCGTGGCCAGCGGGATCCTCTATAGGTGCTCCCGAGCGCGGGGCTCTCTTTATCCCTTTCACCTCCTGAGCCACTTACAGGACTGTGACTCGCAGGTTCAGCCATCTAATGAGGTCAGCCTTCTCTAAGGTCCCTGTTCGGGTGCCATTTGTCGCGATGGAGGGAAGACAAGGATACGCTCAATATGAGAGATCAACAAGCTTCAACTTTATTACGCCGCAATCAGACTTTTATATTCATTATAATTAACTCATGCATATTGCAAAATATGAACTCATCATTGGTTATTACTTTAAATGTCAATCCTGCCCTTAGCTCCTTATCTGTGGTTACCTACTTCCTCTTTTCTCATGGCTGTTTGCAACATTTTCTATCAAAGACGGAAAGTCCCTGCCACGTTAGCAACTAAATTAACTGTGTACGATGTTTCTCAAGATCCTGCTTGGCCAGCTGGACCATGTCTATGTGACCTCTGTCAGCTAGCCATTCCTCCACAGTTTTTGTGATAGAAGTTCACAGTAATTAGATATAAATCTATATCAGGCATTCCTTGATTATTCAAGTTGTTTGGAGAAGTTGTTTAGCTTGAGAAGGGGTGTTTGAGAGTTTCACTTGGTCATTTGGCTTGCCATGGTCACCTAGAGACCAGAATTCTGTGGTGCTCTTTGAAGTCAGGGTGACCTTCTTGGGGTCAGGATGACCTGAACACAGTGAAAAAGGAAGCCTTTCACTTAAGGAGAAGTCTGGGAGAAAGCATTTTGTTAGAGACATGTTTGCTATGACAGTACTAGGGAGAAATCTTGGATTCTTTTGAGAGCATGGCAGATGGTTACACTGTTTTTTCCCCTTAATATAAATTAGGACAATAACTGCTTTGTAAATGTGGAGATAACTACATATACTATGAGGGGAGAGTGTGTGATTCTGGATACTAGAAATGGTCCAGCTTTGGTAGCATGGGCAAATTGACACATGGTAATTTTGTAGTTTGGTAGTTTAAGGTAAATTTTAGCCTTCACAGAAGTCTGTTAACGTGTCTGTGTCACTTTTGGTACCTAAGCTTATCTGCTGCTAGCTCCAAAATGTCTTTACATCCTATTAGTTTTAGGGGAATAACATACCTAACAAGCTACAAAAAGCAGTTTTGAATCCAAGGACAAACTGTTTGGATTGCTGTCTCTTTCCTCTGACAGTACTGAGCCTGCTGCTGGTCAGGTGGCAGTGATGGCATTGGTTAGTAGCCCTAAGGGTGCTGGGGTGCAGGGCATAGGGAGAGAAGTGAAGATCTCTTCCTTTCTGCCTTGTTGAAGTTACCAGTCCCCAGGAGAACTGCTGCCAGTGGGTAGCTTCACCTGGTCCATTAGTTCTTGGTAATAGGCTAGCCTAAATATTTTTCATGGTCCAGACTTGAACAAAATGAATAAATGCCATGAAGATATTAAAATACACTGCTGAACACAAAGCTTCTTTTCTGTAGTGTAAGGCCCTATTGAGTAGAGCTTCAGGCCAAGGAAAAGCAGTACCTTTGATCTTTGAGGTGTTGCTGGCTGCCTTAAGTTTTTCAGTTAATGTCCAAAAGGTACGTTTCAGTATTGCAGGCAGGCAGAGCTGCTGGCTGAGCTGCTCTGTGAAGTCCTTTGGCCCTGGAAACTTTTCCTGTCCTCGATTTGTCAGACCTCATCCAGCAGAACCTCTGCCTGTCTGGAGGTACTCTGCGGGATATTTCCCATTCCATTTGAGAAGGAGCTTGCCTGAAGGTTTTGAGTGTGTAGTATCTACAGATGTGATCTGTTGTTACTGTCATTTGCATATGAATTTATGGGCAATATTATAGAAGAACTGCTGAGTATCTCAAGTGTTAACAGATTTGTAGCACTGGTGAATGCCTACTGATGAGATGATTGGATTTTTTAATAATCTAAAGCTTGTAAATCCAAGCAGACTGGGCGAAATGAATTTTCAAAGTGAGTGTGCTTTGGAAATACAATTCATGTGACTGATGCTGTTTTGTTTGCATCACAAATATTGCAGTGAAAAACCTGCTGCTGGGAAACTTGGAAATGGTGGTTCCAGAGGCCGTGTTACAGAGTACTCATATCAGGCAAGTTTGGTATTTGTAAATGTAACCATTTGCTTTGGGAAGTCTGATACCAGTTGTAATCCAATATGCATGTTTCAGATGGGAGAGAGGCAATCCAATTAGGCAATAGCACAGTATACCATGTGATATATGAACCTATCTGAAACAATTTGGATTTAAATGGCCGTAACAACTGCTCATGGACTGATAAAGAATTATTTTTGACTACACGCAACAAATCATTTTGAATTATGAACACAGAACAACTTGAATCTGCTCATGAACAGGGAGACTGAAGTTGAACTGAATGCATTATTTAATACAAGGAATTCACAGAGAATTTGTAAACAGTGGCGTATCCTAAGCAGTATCTCCTGCCTCTTTTGTGGCAGTGTGTGGAGGTATTAATTAATAAGCAGCACATATTAACTGGGACTCTAAATTTAAAGCTCTTGTTGAACTAGAGGCAGTGTCTTAAAATAAATGCAACAGGAACAAGTGTTCCCATAAGCTTTGCAGTTCCTGGAAAGAACAGCCTGAATGGTTTTGAAGTTTATGTCAGTGAAATAGGAGGTTCTCGTTTACTGCTCAGAAAGAAATTCACCAGTGTTAAAGGAGAAACATCCATGCCCAAGACACTGGAATGTTTTTATGTAGATTAAGAAAAGAGAAGCAGCTTCTAAAACTTGTGTTTTGCTCTCATTTTCTATACTAATTCCTTTTGTATGTTATTTTTGAAAATGTATATTAGTATTGGTCATACTGCAAATAGCTCATTCCAAGCAGTTCTGCCATTGCCTCCCAGCATCGACATTAAGACTTAGGTGGACTGGAAGGGAGCCTGTCAAGGCATCCCTGCTGAATAGCTATGGGCTGCAATCTTCTGTATGAGTACTCTGAGCTTACTTGGAGTTCATTTTTTCTCACAACATCATGCTTTTATATGGAAGATTTGAGACAAGGAATGAAAATTCTATATTATGAAATTAATTTTGAAGATCTGTGTTTAAATATAGTCATGTTTAGCTTTTTTCACTCTGTTGGTTTTTTTTTGTTTTTTTTTCCCCAATTCTTTTTGTACAAGTTCAGTCAATGTCAGGGTAATGACAGAAAAAACTGATGCAAAGCATGCTGTCTCTTGAGATGTGAAAGTAAAACTTATACCAATGGAACCTCACTGCAAAATGGCAGATGTGAAGTCTTTTAATTAGGTAAACATTTTAGAAGCAGACTCTAGTAGGGGAGTAGGGCTGAAGTAGTAGGAATTCTTATATAAGAGAAGAATTCGTGTTTCAGAAGACTTTGAAGATCAGATCTCTTCTGATGCTGTCAAATTGTAGCTGGTTCATTTTTATGCCCATCTCAGTAGGAAGCTAGGGCTTTATCTGTTTCTTTTCCTTAACTCACCTCTCAGCAAAAGTAAAGAATGTGGATTGAAGGTTGCCGCTCAGAGGTGAGACTGCTGCAGTGCTGCACCAGCAATGACACAGGAGCACGTGTACTATATGCAGGCACTGCTTGGAGCAATGTTATTGGCACAGAACTTTCTCTTCTCCAGGCTGAACAATCTCAGCTCTCTCAGCCTGTCCTCACAGGATAGGTGCTCCAGCCCTTTGATAACTTTTGTGGCCATCCTCTGGACCTACTCCAAGAGGTCCGTGTATTTCCTGTGCTGAGGGCTCCAGAGCTAGACAGTACTGTGGAGGGTTCTCACTACAGTGGAGTAGAGAGGCAGAATCATCTCTCTTGATCTGCTGGCCACACTTCTTTTGATGCAGCCCAGAATATGGTTTGCCTTCAGAGGGCTGTGAGCACACATTGCTGGCTCATGTCCAGCTTTTCATCCGTCAGTACCCTCAAGTCCTTCTTGTCAGGGCTGGTCTCAATTACTTCATTCCCCAGCCTGTATTGATACTGGAGGTTGCTCCAGTCCAGGTGCAGGATCTTGCACTTGGCCTTGTTGAACCTCATGAGGTTCACGTGGGCCCACTTCTTGATCTCACCCAGGTCCTTCTGGATGGCATCTCATTCCTAGAGTGTGTCAACTGCTCCACTCACCTTGGTATCATCTGCAAGTTTGCTAAGGGTGCACTCAATCCCACTGTTTATGTCTATTTCTTCATTTGTTTTACAGGAGTATCTGGTAACTTCAGAGGGGAAGTACAGGAATGGTGAAGATGTTTTTCACAGCCCTATACCACCAAAATATAGAGAGATTATCAATGGATTACTTGTCTAGAATGTCATATTCTAAAGCACTTAGTAAGGTGAAATTGTTTCACTAATTAAAGAGACAGTTTTGAGGAAGCCACCGTTGCTTCCTCAAAATTTGCCAACCAAGGTTCATAAAACTTATGTGAGGATAATATTTTGCACATTTGTGGTGCTGTATTTTTATATACAGGTTTTTAAGATTTATGCATTTAAAAACAATAAGTAAATCTCACTACAACCATACTGTTCAAACTTATATTCATCATTGATGTTTTTCAGCACTAATTTTGTTATAGCCATAGTTAGAAAAGACAGTTTATTTAACAATTATACTTTTTCTGTGTGTATCTTTCTCAAAAGTTGTACATGAGGACAGGACTTTATAGCATGTGTTTGTAATACATCACCACCACCTTAGTATGCTTAAGTCATTTTTTTGTGTATGGCTATCCTGAATCTTCTTAGCAGAGTTGTTAAGCACCTGTGCAGATTTTAAATTATTAAAACAGAGCATTTTAGGGTGAAAAATAGAAAATTATTTTTATATACATTGCATGACACTTGCTGGATTACTGTACACTTTTTTTATTAAAGGGAAAGGGAGAGTACCATTGTGACATGATGGAAAATTGAGCTGTTTTTTTCAGAAATGCAGACCATTGAGAAGTGTGAACTGGCATTTAAAAGAAAAGCCATTAACAAACAGAGCTCTTTGCTTCAGTGGATTTAAAATCAGGCCTTGGATAGGAGAAGTGTGAGTCTGGAATTGTGATACATTTTTATCAGAGTACAGTACTCTATGACCAGGTTCTTCAGTTATTTCCATGTATGAGGGTTTAGTGTTAAATACTAAATTTACTTATTTAAGGATATTTGACCTTATACAATATTTTGATTTAGCAGAGTGATACAGCAATGCACAGAAATCACAATACAAATTACATTTAGCAGAATATAGCAATTGAAATACAGATGAATCACAGTACAAACATGATTGGCATTACTAGTCTTTTATGATATGCTCACTGCCACGATATTGGACATACTCAGTTGCTCGGAAGGAATGTGGACTAAAGCCAGCTCAAGACTGTCTTCAGTCTTATCTTTGTTAATTGATCAGCTTTGATACTGTGTTGGATTGAGCCACGTATACACTCTGCTGTGCTGGTCTGACAGCTGACATTCACACTCTTGCTGAAGTATGGAGTAACTAAGAACAAACATTCACAACAACCAGCTGCTCTATGCAACAGATACAGGCATTTATCTAAAACAAAGACTCTCTGTTGTTTTGTTTTTGTTTTTTTTTTTTTTTTTTTTTTTTTTTTTTTTTTTTTTTTTTTTTTTTTTTTTTTTTTTTTTTTTTTTTTTTTTTTTTTTTTTTTTTTTTTTTTTATTTTTTGTTTTTTTTTTTTTTTTTTTTTTGTTTTTGTTTTTGTTTTTTGTTTTTGTTTTTGTTTTTGTTTTCTTTCTTTTTCATTAAGTTCAGCTTTATTTGCGAAAGTGATAGTTAGTGGATTTTGACTGAATTGGTTGGGCAAGTGTCTGTGTAATAACCCCTAACATTTTCAGATGCAGACAGAGAAGCATCTTTACATGCATCTAGCTATGAAAAATTTGGGAAAATAGCCAATTTCCCCCCACACCCCGGTTAAGGTGTTTCATAGTGAAACATGTTATTGTATCTTCTGCAGAGAAGTGTTTAATTGCTACAGTGATATTTTTCTTATGTGTGATTCTCCAGTTTAAAATCTTTTGACCTTTCTAAAATCAATGGTAAAGCTGTTAGGGTTGCTGGAGGAAGATCTTACCCTTAGCACTAAGATACAAAGCTACAGGATGTTCATCTAAACAGTACATCCTCCTGGAAGTATACATTCCATTGGAGTTTACTGATATAAGACAGCAAAATTTAGCTTGGTCTCTTAGAGATTTTCTCCTTTTTAAAAATACACTTTTCACATATTTTGAAATGTGTTGTTTGCAGATAGAGCTGAACTTCATCACATGAACTTCCTTTTGTCTCTTTGCTTGAGAATGAGACTAAATTGTAAAATAATTGAATAGATCTGAGGCTTATTAAGTCTAGATTTTTTTAAACCAGATCTTACATAATTTTGTTATTGTAGAATTAATACTCTGGTAATAGAAAACATTGTACATTTCAGCTTCAGTAAGTAAAGGCACATATTACATTTCAGTAAGTGAAACATGAATGCCACAGGTCAGATACCGCTGAAACAATGTTTTTTATGCTGTTGGCTTACTTTAGATAACAACAAATGTTGCATATAAGGTGCAACTGTGCTTTCAGATTGATGCATACATGTGTCTACAAGTTCCTCTTTCTCTGCAAGCAGAAAAGTAAGTGACACCTAAAAGTCTTACAATATTTATAGCTAGGAATTATCAGCGGAATGATGTTTGTTTTCCTGTGGTACAAATATCTAGTCCCAAAGTAGGAGATCATTGTCCAGTGCTACCCTTCTAGCCCCTGGCACCATGAAATGCTTAGGAATAATCATCTACTGATGTATGCAGTGAACTTACAAGACTTGAGGCTGTGGAGAAGATCTTGGAATTCCTCTGTGAACAGCCGTTGAAACTTGTGTCCTTCGGAGCTGCTCTTTTCTTACAGCTGCTGGAGGTGTTGTCTCCCTCATTAGAGTCGAACACCACTGTCATGCTGGACTCCATTCTGGACACAGCAAATAGGCTGCTTTGCCGGGTGGGATGAAACCTGGCTATCTTGAGCTCTAGCTCATCATAGCTTGACATCTCAATGAAGGGGCACCAGTGGAAAGCTCGCTTGAAGCCAGCTCGGAACCTGTGAGGAAAGATGCTTGTGAGAGCCAACCACAGGCCTCCTTCTGAAAACATATATTGTGTTGACAAGACACTGAGCTGGCTAATTATCGTGACCTTAGTTCTGTTTCTGGTGAAGTCATTGGGAGTTTACTTGACTGAAGTCTTAGTAAGGTAAAAGATAGTGGTAACAGCTCATTTCTGTTTCTCATTGTCTATGTACTCTATATACTTTCCCTGTATTTTAACATTGATATTTTCCATATATTCAGTTACCCTTCCTTTGCCTGTGACTAAATGAACAAACACCAGGTTTCATAGCACTGTCTTCGCAAAAATTGTTTTGACCAATGATGAAATCTGCACCTGTATTTTTGTCTTCTCCCAGCAACAAACTTTGTAACATTCTTTTCTCTACTATCCAAGCTTCCAGATTCCAGTATCCCTTCTGTGTTTGCCCAACAGAGTTGCTTAATGGGAATGATGGAGTGACTAATCATTGTTGACATAAAATATTTAGAAAATAATTTGTAGTAACTAAAAAAGATCCTGGAAAGTTGAAAACTGAATGTGAACATTATATAGACAGGAATTTTGAGGCTGTAGCTCATTAGTGCTAGAGAATAACATTCATACAATGTTATTTTATTTCAATTCAGAGGCTGAGATTTACTGTAAAGACTGTTGTTACTTTCTGTGTGTATGCATTTCCAAAATAGAAGCTAAATATGTTACAAAAACAATTCAATGTATATTTATGTGTAACCTAAAAGAGAGCACCTTTTCACCTAGACCCAAATCTTATCAGAATTTTTCACTTGTCTTGCTTCTCTCATTTATTTATTTTTTTGGTTGTTGTTTTGTTTTGTTTCAACAATCAGCTGTGTTGTTTGTGTCTGTAATATTTTTGGAGCAATGGTTCAGCTACCACAGTGATGACTACAGGTAAGAATTTAGATGAAGTTTTCAGTGAAAGTTGAGTGATCTCACAGAAGTAACTGTTCTCCTTGTTAGTTAAAGTTTGCTACAAAACTGCCACATGACAAACAAGCAGGCAGCTTGCTATTCAGTATTCCTCCATTTAGATGCAGTCCACATTATGAAAAAAATATTGAAAGAAGCTCTGATGGAAATGGATTTAATGAAGGAAGGTGTAAACTCTAATTTTTAGACTGTTTTACTTTTTGTCTCACCTACTATCCTCTTTCTCATTCAGGGTGTGTTTTTTCTTCATCTTAAAATAACGTGCTCTCTATATAAATACATAAGTAATATCCTAATTAGCCAGGAAGATGTGGCTGAGGTTAGGTGGTGTAACTGTCTGATACGAGATCCAGCGGAGATAATAATACTGCATTAGTTGATCTGACTCCCAGCAACAGGCTGTATTTTGCTACTGCATGAAAGGGAAGCAGATGTTTTGGTTTCTTAATTTCAATATGGAACTTAATTATAAGAAAACTTTCACTAGTATTTCATTCTTGCATTAAATTCTGAACAAGGTGATCTTTAGTGTGTCTCAAAATTATGAATTGTTTTTTTGATTTGTATTCTTTAATTCAGGCATTTATTTTTGTAGGGTATGGTTGCCAACCTAAGCCAATTCAGAGATACTAATTTTTTATGAATATTTTTCTGTAACTCTACCATAAAATGTTTTTTTTAAGAAGATGGCAACATTTTAGAGGTTTTATAGTAGTAATTGGCCAAATAAGAGGCCTGCTTCTTTCTTACCTTTACTTTTGCAGATGCTGGATACCCAGTGAAATTTGGTTTCTCTCAATTTCCCATTGAAATAATGGGAAATTTGCCATTTCAGTGGGGCCTTTGTTTTGGTATACTAAAACTGTTCTTTAAACAGTTGAAAATGATCCAAAAAGGCATGATGCTGTATGATCTCAGGCAGTACCTTGACGTTTTAGAACATTATGAGTTTTAGGCATCATGTGGTGTCCTCATGAAAGAGGCAGACTCCGGTGTTTTTACACCAATAAAAACCTGGCCAGATTTCATCACTTCATTTTGAACTAGACTCCTTTTCACAGGTATTACATGTGCTTTAGTGGGGTTTAATAAAATTGGTATAAAACTTGTCAGCACTTAAACATGATACTGTCTGCTTGTTCAAAAGAGATTTCAAATAATATTTAAGATTACTTATTCAAAACTGACTGGGTTTGCAAACTAATTCATTGGTTGTGGTGGTCTTTATCTCATAATAGTAGAGGAAATACTGAAAAATAGTATGGCCAGGATGATGTTTATTTAGACCCTGGTCCTGTAAGATGAAATGAAAAACATGAGTTCATTCTGCAATCTAGTGGTCTCAAACTGCCCAATACCTGTAAAATCTCACCAATTCAACAAGTGCCTTTGCAATTCAGAGAAAAATGTGTTGCTATCAAACATTACTGTGATTTAGTACTGAGTAATGAGAATATAAATATTTGTTTTATTAGCCTGTTGCAGACCTCAGAGCTCAGTAGAAATCTAATGGTGAGGTATAAAATACACAGTAAATCACATTTCATATTATATCCTTCCAGCACTAAAACAAATTTGTGGCTACGATTAGTTACTGAACATACAGGTTGCACTGTATATAACAGTGTTGTTATATACAGATTGTCTTTACACCTTTATTTTAATATTTTGCAAGCCAAAATTATTAAACTGCTGTAGATTTTAAGTTTTGCATATGAAAACAGGAATGGTTGCTTTCTGAATACCAAATTTTGCTCTGAAATTTTAAGTAGACCAAAGTACTTACTAAGGTGTGCACTTGATTTTTTTGGGATTCATTGCAAGTACAAACCTAAAGGAATAGGGTTTTTTGTTTTGTTTTCTTTCTCAGTAACTGAAAAGTATTCAAATGAAAATTCTTTGTCTTTTATTGCATTTAAACCATTTATAGTCTCATTGAGTTATGCATATCAACTGTTTCATAGCCAGCTCTTACCTCTTGTTAAGACAGCAGTAGATAATGGGATTGTACATTGTAGAGCTCATGGCAAGCCAAAAGCTGGCCAAATAGATTTGCTGAATGTATTTCCACCGATTTAATTGTTGATAGATCCCAGTAAGTATGAAGTAAATGTGGTATGGCAACCAGCAGATGGCAAATGTCAGCACAACCACAATCATCATTTTTACCACCTGAAAGAAGGAAGTAATAATACTGTTTTAAAATACGCATTGGCCTTTTCTTTAATTTGGACTAGCATTTCAACATCCATTAATAATTTTCTTGCATTTGATTATTAAAGCTGGTTGAAAGAAAGATGAATATGCTCTTATGTAACTTTCCTTTTAATCTGACTTTCCTAAATTTCTGGGTTTTTAAATCATCCTGGAGATCCTCTTTTTCATAAGGAAAACAACAGGAAAATCTTCTCTAACTATATTGGTATTGATTCTTGCATGTAATATATTTGCATACTTGTATTTGGCTATCTAAAGTATTACTTTTTGCTGTACATGTCATCACGGAATAAAGTTACAGAGTATTTTGTCTGAATACCTCATTTTGGCCCTTAGTGACTCAGGTGTCTGTTGCGTTCTGCCAGTATATTCATTGGCCCCAGTTATTACATGTGATTTGAATAAACACCAGGTTGTAGGAAATAAGTAAATGCAGTATCCTTCTTGATTTCAGAGGCTAACAGTTTCCTTGGCTGGTGACCATTATTTGTTGTTTTCTGCAGGCATCATAACATCTGTTACTTACGATAGTTTCCATTAAGCACAAATGAAGGGGAGCACTGTTCTGTGCTTGAAACACAAGAAGAAAGGTTATGAGACATGTGAAGTTCTCAGTTCTGTCTTTCCCTCTTCAGTTATGTGAAAATGCTAGCCCAGCTATCATTTTCAACACAATACGTCACACGTTTAGACAACTGGCTTTCTGTATGTAGGCAAAATGAAACCAGACATGATATATCTGTGCCGGGAGATCTCTTGCTCCTGTTCATTTGTACTGTGAATACTGAGGAATGATAGGGCTTGCTATCAACACCACCTTTCTGTGCCTCTGTACAATGTGCCATTTCCTACTGTTTGTAGTTTGCCAGGAGGAGATGACCGAGGGCGGGGAAGAGAGATAAAATTCCCTCAACTACATGTCTTAGGTCAGGATTTTAATAAAACTTTATCTAATGTAATTAAATAATTTTACATATAAATGTCATTCCACTGTCCTTAACTCACATTACATTTTCCTGTGTGAAACATAGTGTTACAGTTTGAGAAAACATGTAACAATTTATTGTTGTTCAGACAATTATTCCATTATTCTGATGACCCCTCCCATACAGGAAAGGGGAATTGGGGAGCACAAAGAAACACAAGGGTTGAAATGTAAATAGATTTAATAGAATAAGACTAAATAATTAACAGTAATACTAAAGAACCAGTATTAACCCTGACACTGATACACAAGACTTGTACTCAGCCAGTTCTCTCAGGGAGAAGCTGTGCACTCCCAGCAGTGGGCAGCAAATGTTGGGCACTGTGAGTGCAATGGCTTTGGAAGGAAGGGAGGCCTCAGGAGTCCGGCACCAGGACAAGGAGTTGTCTGGATCGCTGCCATCAAGGGGGAGAGAGTTACGTAGCAAACTTTTCTAATTTTTATTGAATGTGACATCTGTGGTATGAAATAATCCTGTTGGGCAGCTTGAGTCAAATGCCCAGGCCTTGCTCCTCCTCATCCCTGCTCCTGGCAAGGCTTGAAAAGACTGAGACCTTGAATCTCACAGAGCCTGGCTGGCCATAAAGTAAATATTTTCATTAATTCAGGCACTAGAGTCTTCTAAAAGTGCGATTTTCCCAGCATTAGAAGAAAAGTTAGTCCTGGGCCTCTCAACCCAGGGCATAAAGCAATTTTTTATTTAGTGTCTTGCACCAGTTTACAAGCTTTCCTGCTGACTGGGAATGGTAGAAGATTTTGCTTATGAGAATACTTGTTGTTTCTGATAAGTAAACCAATTATCGGTTAAAGATACAAAAGTGACATTTGTACACAGATACAACAGCACTTTTAATATTTGGTTCTTCTGAAGGGCCTTTCATCAGTTAACTGTAAATGATTGCAGAAGGGAGATAAGGGTTGAGAACTGAAACAGAGCTTTCCAGCAATAAATGTAGTCTGATCTAGCTGAATGCTGTGTTGCTCATGTCACAGAGCTGCTAGAAATCACACCGAGAGTGTATGTTGACAGTTTGGCCTACTAAATCGCCTTAACATTTTCAAAAGAAAGTTGTTTGTCTCTTTTCTAACATCTAAATTCTTATTGGCCAGTTTTCTGTGCTATATTGAAGGACAAGGCAAACAGTGCTTCAAGAGTTTACTTAAAGGCCTCCTAAAGGTAATAAATCTTCACAGACTGTACAAATAATAATGTCTTGATTTCAACTGCTGCATTCAAACATTAATGCAAAATGAATTAAGTTTAGATTTAGCCTAAATATAGTATTTTGGCCTGGACTCAGGAAAACAGGAATACTAAAATAATCAGTATGACCCAAATAAAATTCACAACTTAACTTTTTTTTGGGTCACAATTTCAGGCAATGTGATTCTTATTTTAAATGTTTTAATGTTCAGGTTTGGATTTTTTTCCACTTTTTAAATCAAAAATGACCCCTATAAAATCACATCTTTTCCTACAATGTTACTGTTTTGTTTAACACAAAACAGTCACCTTTAAGAACAGTGAAATTAACATAATTTCTTGTTGCTGTTTCTGTCTGGAAATTTCTGATTACATATTAAGTCATCATTGTACTGAAAGAAGAAATTTCTGAAGAAAATAAACTAGACAACAAGCAAAATTTAGATGGAAATTAGGGTTAGATTTAATTTGTGAAGTAAGAAGTCACTGGAATGACAGTGATGCACACTGCATTCTTAATCATGGAGGTTTTAATCTGTTTTTCGTAAATAACAAAATTTACCTATAAATTTAAAGTATAATTTTTCTGTCAGATAAGGATGTATCAGTCTGAGTTTCACTAAAGTGAATAGTAATATACTGATATATGTATGTTTAGGACATGTAATTGGAGTTTTCTTATTAATATGTAAAGTGTTTTTTCCTGGAACAAAAAAAAAAAAGTGCTAATTTTTCCAGCAAAAAGGGGCATTTAAGAAAAGTCAAAGTTAAATTGTCATTCTTTTGAGTATATATATAGTGTTCTTTTGAGTATATATGTAGTGCAATGCACTCATTGACATATTATCTAAGGAGAAGATAAGTGAGATGTTGCAAGTCCGCGTGGCATAAAATTATTTGAAACAGGGCAGTTACAGTTGCATTTGAAATCAAACTCAAACCACTCAAAAGTAATGAGATTAATCTAAAGCACAATTCTGTCCGTGTTTCATCAGCTAAGATAAGTATGTCTTGGCAGAAATGGAGGAAAAGAAGAATAAGAGGAAGCTGAAAAGTAAAAAGATTATTCCCAATTTCATTTCCTCTTTCAGAGATGGGCACACACTGTGCACAAGGCTGTACCTCACACTTTATGGCTGCGGTTCTCCATCTCCTTGGTCTTTCCAGTGTTAAGTTTAATTTCTTGGTGCTATCAATATCTATGAACAGAAACTGCCCTCAAAGTCTGTAAACCCAGGACACTTTGATTTTACTGATATAAATCCTGATGCATGAGTGTAAGTAAACTGTTAAGCTGAACTTGGGCACAGGAAAAGTAAGTAAAACAGTCCAAGTACAAAATTGCCACAAAAGCCTGAGTGTCTTTTCCCAGTACACTGTGATGTTTCGTTAAAATATCTTTAATGACACTTTGCAGGTTCAACTTCAGCGTATAAAAGAGCATAAATGGATTTTGGGTTCTTTTGGAGTACTTACAAATGTGACTGTGATGGACAAAGTTCTTTTTTTGTTTGTTTGTTTTTAATATGTTTGTTCTGCTCTATTTTTTTGAGATATTACCCCTTTGCAATTACTTTCTCCTTTGGTGTGTTGCATAGAATTTATTAATAAGGGTGTGCTCTTGTGCATTAGGAAACATTTCTAAAGCAGCCAAACCAGAAAATTACTGAATTCAGTTGTGCCTAATATCTAGCTCTGTTTATGCCACCATTTCACTGCAGAGCTTTCCAGAATGTGTGACTGCAGTGAATATCGCCAATCCATGTCCCAGTGACGCTGTTTTTCCCTGATGTTCTATTCAGTCTGCTTTGGACTATGGTGGGCAGCATGGCCAGAGGAAAGTTTTTTTCTTCTATTACAAGGCTTTTGATAAAATGAGTTGTACTGATTTTCTCAGTTGTGCAACCTTTTGGCCAGTTTTGAAGCTAGATTTGGAATATGATGGGGAAAAAAAGTATTTTATATTTAGATTTTGATCAACGTATTCTGATACTGTTGTGCTTCTGCCTATGTCTCTATGCCTCTAAAAAAGTTAATTTATGAACTTTGTATTCTTGCCCATTCCTTTAAAACCTTCCTCTCTGAGTAAGAAGTAGCCTTTCATTAATGATCAGCCTGTAATGAGAAAAAAATGTATTTTAAAGAACAAAGCAGACATAAGTTCATTTGAATTGGAGTTGGCAGGTTTGCCTTTGTTGTGAAACACTTGAAGCAGTAAAAGTGAAAAGTAGCTAACAGACTCTGCTACACTTGGAAAGAGCAGCGAATACATTTCTGTTTCCTCCTGGTTTTATTTTGCATGAAAAATAGCTAGAAAAATGAGTCTGATTTAGATGTAGCATTGAGAACAGCTCTTGAAAGATTAGGAATGAAATATACCTTTCTGAGAGACTCAGTTACTGCTAGGGGCTTAAGCAATTCATATTGCAAGACATTGATTTGCCATCAATACCTAAGACTTAGTCCACGGAATCATTTCCTTTTCAATATGCTCTGCAGTTCCTTATTGGCATTCTGATTCATCTTTGATATTGCTGCTTCTATGAGGTCAGGAATTTGGTTTCTGATTTCATTTGCACCGCTATCACACACTATAATTTCATTTATTTCGTAGCTTTTGCTCCTAGGTGTCACACAGATGTAAATGAGAAGCAGTGATAATACTTTAAGAACCATAGAACATATACAGTGTAAGAATGTCTTTATCCACTCATGGATGTTATTTGTCCATCAGTACAACTTAAATGCAGTTCACAGATAATCTCTGAGAGTCATAATGTGTTTCTTTTTCTGCTCTGTGCTCTTTGGGAAGAAGTAAATTATCAAACTAACATTGCACAAAGTATTTCTCTCAACATGTTCCCAATCCTGAGGACTCACGTGGCACTTGTGCACTGAGCACCAGAGAAAAGGGAACACTATATGTCTTTTGATTCTCCACAACACTTAGTGGGAGTAAATTACGTGTCTTCTGCAAGAAAATTAGAATTCAAAGATAACACTACTGGCATAACTTCTACAGAGATAGGACTGATTTCTGAGATACCAAGTGCAGTGGGTTTTGATTTTGACAAGTTCAGGGATTTTCTGAGCTCTTTTAGCCCATAGAAAGGGTATATTCTCAAGAGGTGAATGAGATGCACATTTAGAAAAAGAAAGAATCAGAGAGCTTGGAGGTGTTTCAGTCAGGTCAATTTCTATGCTTGATAAATTATTTCATTCTTCTAACCTATACTTTCCAGTCATTTTTTTTCTCAGTTGCTTGAAATAAAGAAACTACTTTTCATTTTAGTTTGCATAGGTCCTTTCTGCAGACAGAATTCTCAATCACTTTATTGTTCAAGCTGTTAAGTTGAAAAAGATACTCTGTTCTAGTATGAAATAGCTTTGAACCAGATGGCTGTCTTACAAATGCTAAAATGTGGGATCCCCCCCCAAATCAGTGATTCTGACATTTTTCATGAATGGTTTAAGTATTGCATTTTTAAATGATGCTTTTCTAGTGTTGCATGGAACACAACTTTGACAATGACTTTGAGATGTCAAGAAATACCTGTTATAGCTTTCATTGAAGAAAAGGAAAATCTTTTGCTCATTTTTTTTTCCTTCAGAAGACATGATTTTACAAGCATCTGAATGGGGATGAGGAGGAAAAGTTGGCACAATTCTTATGTTACTTTATCTAGAACAGACCTTATATTGAACAGAGCAATAAATAAGGCTATGATGAATTATGCCACTCAGTTATGCAAAAGTATCCCTACATGTGATTTGCTTTATGTGGGATATCAATGGTAACTGCCCTCTTGAACCTAAAATGAAATGGGTATTTTTGGTCATCTTCAAAATAGGAGCACATGCTCTTATTTCATACAGAAAGCCTACAGTCTTTTGGATTGTTTTATTCATTTAGGTGAATTAAATAAGTGATTTATATAATTAGAAACTATTTTAATGTTTACACTATTTCTCTATAATTTTGTCAGAAGAACATAATGGAAAAGAATGCAGATGATTTAATACATAGTTTGAAAAACCTCTTTCTTCTCTTCTCTGTTAATAGGAATAGAGTTGTGTTGCCTGAAGATAAAATGAATTCCTGGACTGTACTTGTTTAAAATGCTTGGCAAAATTCTGTTCAGGAAAAAAAACCCCAACAGTTAAAGCTATTCTTTTATTGCTGTCATAATTATCCAATTGCAATGAGAGTAACATCTTCCATTTCAAAGGTTGAAGCAAAAGTTATGATACACCTTTCCAAATACCAGTTATTTCATAAATCCTGCCAGAGAGCACAGCAGTGGAATTGAAAAGCTGTCATGGAGCTCTGCCAATAAAGTCACTGATGTAGTTGTAATATATCTGCACATAATTTAATCCCATTGCTGTGTGTGTTGAAGGCATGCTCTCATTCAAGAAGTTTAGTCAGACCCTTCATAGCATATAGTAAAAGCCAGCTTTTCCATTCAGAGATTTTTATGATTTTTATTTAGTTTTTATAATATATTTATTTTACCTAGTCATTATGATAACAGGTGCTAAAGTTCTAGGGTCTCCTGGTTCTCCAAGTTAGTTTTTAATAATTTTATTTCCATACTTGGTTTTGCAAACTCTGTCACAGAAAGTTATTCCTCAGTTTCTCTTTACAATTAGACCCTGGCACCCTCTGCTGCATATTTCCTTCCTTTTTCCCACTGGCTGAAAGGGCAGTCAGTATTGGTAACAGCACAGTTAATTGACCAGTGAAATCTTTTTCTGCTTATGTTCTGTAGGAAAGGTTTGTTTGTAATTTTGAAAATAGACAGTTGGGTAAGTGACAACATGCACGGCAAAGGCTGCAATAGTAATGTTGGACATTTATAAATAATGCTAAATATTAAAATGTTGATCTTTTGAAATGATTTCAGCATTTCTGAAATAAGTCCAGTAATTTAATCTTGGGGCAAATATGCAAAACATACTGGTCTGTTTTCCATTATGACTTTTCATCATTTTCTCTCCATTCAATCAAAATAATCTTTGAACATGTACAAGTCAGTAGTAGGGATAATACTAGTCAAATTGCATTTTGCTTCCTTAAGAGAGGCTAGCATTTTG
This sequence comes from Pedionomus torquatus, assembly GCA_013398155.1. Taxonomy (NCBI): domain Eukaryota; kingdom Metazoa; phylum Chordata; class Aves; order Charadriiformes; family Pedionomidae; genus Pedionomus; species Pedionomus torquatus. Next base: position 19,796 of record VZRU01001953.1, read on the forward strand.
TCGTCTTAAAAAGAAGCTATGTAAAGGTGACAATAAATAACACCTTTGTTTTCATTCTGACAACTGAATAGAAAGTTTTGCACTTTTCTCTTATGAGTCTGAAGAAGTATGAATGAGAAAATGATACTAATATTTCCTTTCATATATCCTCTGGCATAACAATTTTTTCTGTGTAGCATGTGGGGAAAAAACCCTTTCATATTCCTGGCAGTGTCCTGAAAGAAACAGAAACATGAGTGTTCTTTTGTATTTGCAGATATCCTATTGTCTTAGGACCTAATATGCTGCACTCTGTTATTGCTACAGCGTGATAGTGTATACCCCTGTTTGAACATACTCACATTAGGAAGCAAACTGAGCAATTGAAAATGAGCTCATCACCGTGAGTTAGAACTCCATGTTTGGATAGCATTTTTACAAGTCCCAAATGTAAAGTGTAAAATGTAGAAGGACTGCCTTATCAAAGAAGAAAAGTTAGATCAGGAAATGTAATGTTGTAAGAAAGAAACCTCCATGGCACTGCAGCATCATGAAAACTGAACTGGAAATAGTCAAATAATCAGTTCATAAACAATCTACAGGCTTGTTAGATTACACAATGCTGACAGTAAAAAATAGTTAGCCCATAGTTCAAAAGTCAGTATTTTAAAGACTAAACATTTGAGCTTAGTTTCCAGAGATCAGAGACAGTGTATGACATTACATGTGGAGTAAGAAGCTAAAATCCAAATGTTAATGTTATATAACAATGAACAGTAAATTTCAGAAAAGAACAGCTAGTGAACACAGAAGACAACTTGTCAAACCAAAAATTTTTTATTGAAGTAGGTCTCTCATTACTGTTCTGTCAAGTGACTTGGTGTTTCTGAAGGAATATACTGTGATACTTTGCATGACAATTGCAAGTGGTGTCATCAGGATGAGGTATTAAATTGAACAGTACCTTTCTCTTAGCTTTGAGCTGCTTGTGGTATTTGTCGGACGTGTCGCCTGGTATTTCTCCTCCCCAGAGGGTAATTCCCACTATGGAGTAAGTGATGCCCATGACAAGCAGTGGAAAGCAGTAGACCAACACAATCACAATGACATGATACCTGCAATGAAAAAGCATTAAGCTGGTAAGTGCTTTCAGAGGAGCTATGCCTATGGAACGGGCTACTAGAAATGGAGTGCTACTGTAGCACAATACATATTTTGTATTGATGGGCTAGTATAGTATTCAGTGTTTTCACTGTCTTTTTGTCAGTCTAGAGTTGCACTGCAAATTTATTTGCATTTTAATACAAGTGCTTTATGGGGTTTGTAGTTCTGATTCTGAACTTGGGCTAGCATAAATTAAGAAAGACTCTGTATGGACTGCAGAATAAGGTATGCTTGTCCGTAACTAGATTAATTGATTTAATTATTGCACAGCCAAGTATTCTAAGGGCAACCTAGGGGGTTTTGGCTCTAGTCTGGACCATAAATGAAAGAAGAAAATAAGCATTTAAATGGTAAGGCCCCAATAAGTGTCCTGTGTGCTTCATATGGCAGATCTGTTGCCTGTGGGCAACATAGTCATTGCTGCTGATGTAAGAACTTGGGGAGAAAAAAAAAAGGAGGACTTCTTTTGCCTCCTGTTAGTTCCTGGTTAAATGCCATTTTCAAATAAAATCCCAACAAATGATCAGTGAAGGATCCACAGCCATCACTGAGAGCGACCTCAGTGCCCTAAAGAGAAATATGTGTGCACGGGCCCTAACGTGATAAAAATTATATATGATTGGGGCTTATTTCACCTGCCTAAAAGAGAGCAAAATGTCAAATATGATGCTGGATGGTTAAACAGGCTTTCAGCCTTGGACACAGAGTTTATCTTAAATGCCAATGAAGACAGGAAAGGTCAAATAATGTTTCTGTGGCTAGGCAACAACTTATTCCTAATTCTGCCAGAGGGACAAATAGGATATACTCAATGTAGTTGACTACTATTTTATGCTTTCAGAAACTGGAAACAATTACAGGTTTCTTATTTGAACTGATACCTCACATAAGTAATTGTGAATGAAGTGGGGAAGTGCAGCCCTCTGATGAAGAGACCCAGACAAAAATTCTGATTAGGACAATGAGGGGCTGGAAATACTGATTTTCCTGACCAGGATGGCAAGGAAGCTTCCTTTGAATTGCATGTTCTGTCCCCATTTCTGACCATCTCTGTGTGTATAGGACTAGCCGTCTTAAGTGAAGCAGTGATGGTAAACATGCAGCATGTGGTGGAGAACATTTACATTTCTCAGTGCTCAAAGCTGTCAGTTATTCTGCATGTAGAGTATTTGCATGATACTGTACAGCTTCTTCCAAGTCCATTGCAAGTGTAGACACCACCATGAACAAGTTTAAAGGAATAAAAGCTTACGTAAAGTGTTGTTTTGGACCACCTGGCCATGCTACATAGCAAAGAGTTCTCCCAGGCATCACCTTGGTTATGGAGTATAGGCACTGGGGAAAAGCCAACAGGAAAGCCAAAATCCATATGCTCCCAATGACCACTTTTGTAGCAGTTGCAGAGAGCCTGGGTTTCAAGGGATCAATAATGGCCATGTATCTGTAAAAGAAATCAAAAACTTGTGCATAAGAAGCTTTCAGAGATTAGTCTGTATCTAGAGTGAGTCAAAGTTTAGGGTTTAGAGAAGGATAAAAGCAGAGGTATTTGTCTTCCTGGAGTTTTGATGGCATTGTGGTCTTTGGGCCGTTTAGCCCCCATGAAAACAGTGCTGGAAGAAAAAAAAGGTTCACTGAATATTATTTTAAAATTGTGGGACACCCAGTTAATCATATGTGTATTGACAGAGCAACTATTTCTCAAGGAGTTAGTTAATCCTGTTACTGCACAACCTGATGAAAAACAAGGCAACTGGATCCTCTCTTACTCTGCTACGTTTAGGTATTTCTTCAGGATTATTAGTTGTCTGTCCAAAAGCTATAAGAACCTGACAAATTTGCATAGATTTATTTTAGCAGACATAGACTGACTTTGGATCGTCTGCCAAAGAGCCCTTTTCATACAGAAACTGAGGGGAGCAATGAGAACTTTTCTTCAGGCAATGTAGAAGCGATAAAAGGACCAAAAGAAATGTATGCTTAAACCATGAAAACATCTCATTTGTGTTCTCACTTCCTGCGTTCTCAGGTAGGATAGAATTCTTGTTGCTGTCCTATAATTGTATTGGCAATCCATGTATGCTGATGAATTTAGAAGAACATGCAATAAATCATTGAAAAGTTTATCCTAAGTAATGACAATTTAAAAGCATTGGGAAAATGAGCAACAGGAAAGCATTAAAACAGACAGTAGAAGTCCTGTTTTCTGACCTTTGATCTCTCTTATAGATGCAAAGAACAAGGGAGACATGGTTCTATTTTACATACTCCATATCACATACTTAACATGTTTTTCACATTTTTCTTAGCATGACTACTGCTATGATTTCTGGACTAAATCCTGAATTAACATATTTTCTACCAGCTTCCCCGATCACTTTTTTGTTTCATTTAACAAGGACCAAATAATGGCTTGCAAAATCATTAGTAGTAGTAATTATATAGGAACGCTATTCAAAATTTCTTCCACTATTAGGGGGAATGCTGATAAGTATCAACCAGAATCACATTTAAAGAAATTCTTGTACTTCCATAAAACCAGGGGGATATGGGCTACGTTTATGTCCATATTGTGTTACTGAAATAACATACTGAAAACCTAACTATGTTCTTTAATCTGACATCCTATTTTTTTCCATAATAATAAAGGATATGGTCTTTACAGTAATATTTTGCTTCATATTCAGAGGTTCTCAAAACACATTAAAAAATTCTCTTATTCATGGTTGAAACATGGTGCTGTTCATGAGTTAACATAGAAGTTAACATATCAGCAATTTAGATCAAGAATTTTTCATGGAAATATTCAGCATATCTGTGCTTATTCAGGCAACTAAGGTCTGCCCTTCTGCAGTCACTGGCAGCATTGACATTCTACACTGTGTTTCCCAAAACATGGTTTTTCTGAAATCAGAATTAGAATAGCAGTGTTGTAAGAAGATCCTAAGGAGTAACCAGGGCAAGTCTAAAGGAAACCAACAAAGTTTAAATATTCTGTATTGGGTTTCTTTATGCTTTTTTATTTTCATATAATATAAAGACTCCTGAAACAGTTATGAAACTGTGATGAATATGAAAAGCGTCTTGAGTGTTTTACTAATGGGAGATTTTCGAATTTTTTGGAGAATGTCTGGATCAATTTCAACAGTTTGTCATCAGTCACAGGGATTAGTACTAATTCCAGAAGAGTCAAACTCACTGCCAAAGAATTATGGCCCATATACTTTCATTCTGTTTCACAGTACACATATCTCCAGTTACATGATCATCTTTGACAAGATTAATGGAGTATAGTAGTAATTTCCTAAAGGTCCTCTTATCTGTGACTCTTCTATTATAAGTCTCTAGTCTTCATGCCGAGTAACTGCTCTTGTCCCTTTCTGTTTCAGGTTTTAAATACAATTATAAAGCCAAACTACACCTATTCCAGCATACATATGTAGAGAAAATATGTTCATAACTTTCCAATATTGCTTCCCTCCTTGTGTCATTTATAACTTCTAAAAGAAATGCAATAACTAAAAGATATACTATGGTTCTTCTACTCTTTCTCTATATTTCTAACTTATATAAAGATGCATTGGGATAGATTCAGATACTATTTTCTGTATGAGAATATACATAAGCAATAATAGGGATTGTATGGCAGGACTGTGGAAAAAAATCACTTTGTCACATCAGCATTTGTAGATTTTGTGCTATTGTTCAGACTTTAGCTGTTGCTGTGAGGCTTACTCAAGGTTACTTTGCACTCACAGAGTATGAATTATTTTATAGGTAAGCAAGCATAAATCAGTAGATCCTATTAAAAAGTAACACTAATATGTGAATATTGTTATTTTTTCTTGTCTATATTTATCCTTTGGACATTCATAGATTAAAAAAAAAAATAATTCAAAGCCGTTCATGATGTTTACTTTTTGTTCTCATCTTCTGTCTTGTCTTTAGATCATGAGAACTCCATCCCTGGAAGTGTTTAAGGCCAGGCTGGATGGGGCTTTGAGTAACCTGCTGTAGTGGGAGGTGTCCCTACCCATGGCAGGGGGGTTGGAACTTGATTTTTAAGGTCCCTTCCAACTCTAACCATTCTATGATTCTAACCTGTCTTTAGATCATGAGAACCCATCACTGTTAGGTGATTGCTTGGGTCTGTGCTTTCAAATCCATATAGTTTTCTACACAGGTTTTGAATTGAAATGCATGTAAGTCAATGGATAAGCTACTATTGATTTGAATAAATACATTCTTTTTATAAAAATTAATAAATTCTGTTCTGCTGCAATTAGAAAAGTATGCTGTTTGAAATGAAGGAAAGTGTGACATGCTCTATTACTTACATGTCTAGATTTTAGGCAGATTTGCCCAAGATATTTTAGGTACAGACATTAGGTGCAAGACAATAATAATAATGTTTGTAAATTAATATTATTGCTTCTGATATTAATTTGTGCAAGTAACCTTCTGTATCCATATTTACCTGGTACAACAAATATATTTCGTTCAAGATATTCCTAATTATTGTAAAATTCTTACTCAAGAGATAGACAATTATAGAATAGATATTTGTTTCAGCAAAAATAACTCAGTTTGTAGTTAACAACCAAATATGTGATAAATCCAACATCTGCCATCATTGTGGTACTCAGCCCCTAGTAGACATGATAACGAGGCTAATACCCTAAAGCATATAAATGCTGTCAGAAACAGAAAATGATCTAAACCAACTTCAGTTTTGAATAATCAATTTCCATATAAGGATTTTGGAGCCTACTAATTTTTCATTGATTTTACTGCACTTTCATGTTTTTTCCTGCAGGGTAATGAATTCCTTTCTCCTTTACTTGGTTTTTGGTTTTTTATAGCATGTAATACTGTGGCATTGGTATTACATGCTAACTATGAAATGGCTTTATTCTAGTACTGAATGTCTTATTCTGAGAGCAGCAGATCTCATGAAAATATGTATCAGTTGGGTTGTTGTCCTCTACACCCTAGTTCCCTTCTCTCTCAAAGAGTAATTACAACTTGGTAATGAAGATAAGTTTGTAGTTGCGAGTCCTGTCTTTCAGATTGAGCTAGCTTGAGCTTGGGCTGCCAAATACTGTCCAAAATGCTTGATGATCTTTATCTGTAGTAGGTGATAACCCATAAACAAGTCATTATTTTTACATGCTTGTGGGAGTCTTAAGTCATCTCCTCCTAGATTGGAATAATTCCTTTCAATTGCTACTTTTCTTTAGATTGCACATTGACATTATTTCATGTGCTATTGTCAGTTTTCTATTACATTCACATTGTTCTTATTCCCAGTTACATTTTTCTTATTCCCAATAGGTACCAGCAACAATTCCCTTCGTCTACAATAAAATTCTGTTGTTTTTATCTCCCTGTCTGGTGACTGCCCTTTAAAGATGTGGATTGTTTGCGCAAAATGACTCATACAGCAGTACTGATGGAAATTTCAACTCTTGGCTGTCTGAGTGAGGTAAGTCAAAGGACAAGGATCAGATGAAAAGCAGGCTACTTGTCTGTCTTGTTTAAATTTGAGTGATAAGCCGACAGCATAGCTTTTGCACACTATGATAGATTACAAAAATGTAGAACTACAAAAAAAGTAGTCATTCTAACAACCAAGATGGTGAGGAGGTGGAGGAGCCTTGAACATTCCCTCAATAATGCCTTCGTACAGGAAAGACTTAGCTGAGCAGAGTATTGACAGCTATCTACTACTGAGCCTTTGATAACAAACTAATGTATTCTAATTTGCCAGTACAATAACAATTACAATGAAGTACCTAACTCATTCCCTAAGTAGCTTTTCTTAGAAACAAAATTGCTTAATTAACATATTGAGATGTTGCTTTGTAGCTGCAATTGTTACACTCAAATTTGTCATATAAGTTTTGTAGCATTTTCCTAGAGAAGCTGTCATTTTCTTAACTAAGGATAATGGACAATGTGGAATGACTCTCAGCTGCAAGTTAAAAAACAGCTCTGTAGTTAAACTGCCTCTGGTGGTTAATCTCTGTAGCCAAAAGAAGCCCAGAAGAGAACTGAGTCCATCCTGCACTGTTGCCTGTCATCTGCAAAGGAGGCTTAGCCACTCCTGCCTGTAATTTGGTTTGCTGGAAATGTTTTCTTGCCATGGGTACCTAAAAGTGGTAAATTGTCTGTCTCTAGTCTCAACCTGGCAGAGCACTAGTTAATTTTTCCATTGGCCCTTAACTTAGATCTCTGTTCATTCTGGCCAAGATATTTCCATCAGGAATACTCCTGCTTGCCCAAGATAGAGGTTACCTGCTTAGCTGTTGCTCAGAAAATTACTGAAGTGAGGAGGCTAAATATGGGATGATGTGTATGATGCAGGATATATATATATATATACTGAAGTGAGGAGGCTAAATATGGGATGATGTGTATGATGCAGGATATATATATATATATACTGAAGTGAGGAGGCTAAATATGGGATGATGTGTATGATGCAGGATATATATATATATNTATATTCCCCCTATATATTCCAATTGCTCACAGCTGACGACTCTCTGTTGTCTTTCATCATATATCTCTGTCATTAGGGTTCATTTTCTTATTCTGATATCCTTACATATATTTTCTGTGGCCAGATAAAAGGGGGCACAGCAGACATGCTGTTTAAATTGTGCACTGAATGGTGCTGAACATGGGGGTTTTGAGCTTTTTTTTTTAATGGAAAATGTTGAGATACAGGATCTGGAGTAAAAGCTAAAGAACTGAGACTGGGGAACAGTTTTCTGTATGCAAAGATAGGAATAGAACTGAAACAAGAATAATGAGAAACTAACAGGAAGAGAAGAAAAAAATCAGCATTGTAGAATCACAGCAGATAGAAATTGTGTCAGGAGAGGAGGGAATAAGAAAGGGAACTTGGGGAGACATAAAGGCAAAAGACACATAAGGAAAGTTGGCCCTAGTGCACCAGAGATTCCAAGGTAAGTGGCACAGGTAGAAAAGCACAATGTTTTGTCAGCAGAGCCTTATGGTGGCAAGCCTTTTTACCCCTGTAGGTATATGGCAGAAAACTGTCTCTCTGTGATCAGCCAGCTATAAGCTGCATGCAAGGGTAGCAGAGACCTCTATGATGCTCCGATGTCATCTGTCTTAATGACTGTTCTGCCTTTCTGTTGTTCTTTCAAGTGGCCTGAACTTATGCAGTCCTTGTGAAGTCGGTGAAAATGGTGAGTGCTGAGGTCCATGTAGTCCACCATGTTCTGTGATATTTATACATATCCATATACAAGTTAGTCCTTGGACCTCCCCTCACCTCTCTTTTTCTAAGGATGCTAAATGATTCTTCTGGAGTGCAAGAAGGATTTATAATGGCTGTGAGCACCTGAAGACTTTTTACACTGCTGAAAAGCATTCTGTAGCCACGCAAACACTATTCAGTGGGGTGCTGTGCCAATGTGCTGTGCAGTTTCGGGGCATTTACTGTTCAGCCAGTCACCAGGCTGGAGAATGGGACCCTCTGCCAGGTAGAGTGTTTGGAACTCTCTCTGAGGTCATTTGATTCCAGGATCAGACTTCTAATGCCTTCTCACTCCAGTGAAAGATGCTGATGCCACAGATATCTTGTTCTACACAATAGAGCGGGATGCTGAATCTAAAGTATGTATAAACTTCAAGGAATTAACTAATGTTTCTCATTTATCATAACAAGCAGAAACCACTATTACCCCATTCAACATTAATGCTTGGATTAGATGGAACATGCACATTTAGAAATTTAAGGATGTAAGTATGTGCAGGGAGAGACTCAAGTCAACAACTGGAAGAATGTGGATTATTCAACATGTCCACAATGTTCTATGCATTACACTAAATTATTTTTAAGTAGCACTTTACTTTCATCACTAGAATCTATAGCATATGGTTTTGTTTGCTGTGACCATACTATATCCCACTGTCATTGCTTTTCTTCCATCTTTGGCTTGTGTTAGTCTTTGTCCCTAGCTAATTGCTATTGAACTCAGCAAGAGTCTTTCCATTGAACTTAATGAGAAATCAGTCAAGCTGCAAGATACAATGGCTGGTGCGTCATGGTGTGCTTGCTGCAGTGCTCTTTTCCTTCAAGATTATTTTCTTATCTGCTGGGGCCAGAAGGGATCTAGTTTCCTTTAGAACCATTCAGTTTGTCTGGAGACTACAATTTACGATTTGGTACTTGTTTCTTGGTTTCATCAAATCAAGAAAAACTGTTTTTGCTCAAATGATAATAGGGACGGTCTCATTTGAATAACATTGATAAACTCTTTAAGCCAGTGGTTATAATGACAGCATAATCATGTGGCTCTGTTATAGTTTGCAAATAACATAAGAGACAAATAGTTGGTAAAATCTATAAAAGCTTCTGTGTATTGTGGTACTGATAGTAGAAAATATAAAAGAAAAATCCTAATTTATCTTTTTGTAAAACAGCATACACTGGATAACACAGGCAGGAAAATCTCCCCTCTTTTAACACCTTATTTAGAAAATTGTAGCAAAAATACACAAAATGCTTATAAAGCAAAATGATGTTCAAAATTGGATTGTACAAATGCCCATCTGGAGACACAGTTGGAACACTTTAATCATCCTAAGTGATTTGTTTCACCTGTTTACGGTGTGTTTATAAACTCAAATGGGGAAAAGTAATCAATTCACCCCCAAATTGTAACACGAAATTAGGACTTGACAAAGGAAGAGACTGAGAGAAAATCACAATGCTTGCATATAAGTGGGTTGTCAACAGCAAACAGCAGAGTGCACTTCCTTCATGAATGCACAGATGCTTTTATTTCCTCAAAACAGAAGCTGGTTTTGAAACTGTGTTTGGAATCATCTAGTAATTAAGAAACTTAGGTATGAAAATTGCTGTGATTCCCTGCCCTTATTTAAAATGTATTTTTTGAAAATCCTACAAACTGTCTGTGTAAGGCAGGTATAGTAGACTCATGGGGATGGAATGAACTGTGAGATTTCAGAGGTATTTTTTGTATGCTGAAACTCAAATCTCTAACTTTTGCACTCTTTAATCTTCATTTTCTATCTACTAGTACAAGGCTTCTTCTTTTCTTGTGGAAGTGGTCTGCATTCATTCATTTAGACTAACTTTCTCTGCAGGAAGAGTGACTACAGGCATTTTTGTAGGACCATCTCTTGCTGTTGAATATGACCAGTTTTGGTGCCCAGGAGGATCTACAGTGAACAGTGTTACTGTTATGCAGTGATCACCTTGAAGCTAACAGCATAAAGAAAGAGTGTATGGCAGCATGATAGATAAACAAACACATTGTACACTTGAGAGGTGAGTGGGCAATATCTCAGAGGGATAACTTGATTTATGCAGAAGCATGTGCGGTGCTCTCGGTGAATGGCTGTTGTGCTTTGAGCAGGGGGTAACACTGCACTTCTTTCTGAAATCAGCACTAGCATCCAACTCCTAGCTTTTGGGTACCTCTTAACAGAAACCATAATACAGGAATATGAAATTCTCTGTTGTAGTATATATAGTGCCATGCTTTCTATTTGAGGAACATTTCAGTACCTAACAATAGGATAGATTTTTATAAGTATGCAAGTGATTTTACACAATGTATTCTATACCTATGCATATTGATAGAAAAGCGATAACATTTTTCTTGGTCTATCTCAAAAAATGATGGACTAATTGACTTTCCCTGACAAAAGGGCTTTTGTTCCACCTGATCTTTGAATATGATCTACCTAGGCTATCAAGGCTACAAATACTACTACAAAGTCTGCAAAACCAGCTCCATCTGTAAAGACTACAACCCACTCTATTGCTGCCTGCACTTCTGATACTGTCATCTGAATAGCTTCCTTGTTTTTGCAGTTATTTTGAAATAATCTGATTTTAGGTAAACAGAAATATGTGAATTATATAAATTTATCTCCTTGTTGGTAAATCAGTCAGAAATACATGTATATAGGCAATAATATTGAAGAAAAAAGAAACAAGAAAAAAAAAACAAACAACCCTTGACTATCTTTGAAAAGTACTGCAGGCTACATTACATAGTAAGCGACAGATGCATCTTTTAATAGTTTTCATTAAACTATAGATAAGCACACTGAGGAAATGTATTTAAGTGTAAGTCTCGGTATAAGATGAACTTCTCATTTGAACATATGGTTGAAATTTGTCAGATGATGTTTCCTGTCTGGAAAAAGAGAGCTTGGGGCTAATCACTGCTGTAATTGTTACTTATGGTCCTCAAGATAATACTGGTGTATCAACCTTGTTTTTTTCAATGCATCTTTTGAAAGCAACACGTTAAATAGAATATTTACTCAGTGTAAAACAAAGAGGAAAAAATAGCCATTATGTCTATATTTAGTCCAAACTGTCTCAGTATGGTATCATTAACATAACTCTGACATGAGTTTTCACCAAAACTCAAAAAGATTCTGTCTTTTTGCCTGATCGTTATGAGTTTGTACCATAGCAAGAAATGGATTATTTTTCCTATGTCTGACAGTCTGAGTCTTGTAGCTGTTATATCAGGATATTCTGTAGAAACTATATCACCTCTTTTTTTTTTCAGAAAGAAAGGAGGGGAATTGTAAACCCAGAAAATTGTTTTAGGCTCCCATAAAGAGTCTTTTATGCTTCACCTCTTGATTTTTGAACCTTTAGTGCTCTCCTGTTCAACTTTTTCTCTCTGGTCTTGAAGACTAGTATTTTTCAGAGGGCATCCTTGGTACTGGAATCCAGAAATATGATGTGCTTCATCTTGAAATACAAATCGGGAAACACAGAGAAAGGGGGAAGGGATTTCCTATTTGAATGCCATAGTTTGACTGGCAAAGTAATAATAGTGACAATAGTGATAACCATAAAAACATATCTTGCTTTATATGCATATATGCAGTGACCAAGGCAGATTCATGATTATGGAGTCATAATTGAACTGTATTGAACTTTAGCCTAGGGGTGGGGCAGGTAGTGTTTTGGGTAATTATGTGAGCCCAGTGGCAGGTAAAGCTAACAAACAATCAAATGGCATCTTATGGAGAAAGCAGCACAGTGAGTTTACAGAAACCCCCTTCATCCATTTCCTCAGATGTAGATATTCCCAGATATGAAGGGGAGATCTCTTTGGTGAAAATAGCCTATAAATCAGAGGAAACCTGCAAAGAAATCTATCTATCTTTTTGTTTTTTCTTATTCCTATGTTCATCTCTCTCTCACTGGTCTTCAGTGTAAATTCTCTTATATGGAAGCTGTTTGTTTTGAGACAATAGAGTTTAATGGGAGTGAGAGAGGGGCCAAAGGCTGCAGTTCTGTTTGGGCTGAGTTCTGTGCAGGAGACAGCAGCTAGTCAGACAGTGCAGAATTCCTGCCTGCTGTTGCTTCAACCTCGTCTATTAAGTAGTGAGCCAACCACATGTACAAGAATGCAAGTACCAGTATACATCTTCTTGGTGTGCATCTTTTGCTGACTCCACTGCTGTAGGACCACAACATAGGGTCATGCCTGTGCACTCCATATCCTAACCTGTTAGACATATTTGAGATAATTTTTTCACATACACATTTCCTTATACTTCAGTGTTTCTGAGCAGACAGGGCAGATAACAGATACTTAACTACCAATTAAAATAATGTTATTCTACATCAAAGATGATGGTATATAGTTTGGCAGCAGTATCAGTTTAAAATGTTTATGGCATGTGAAGGCCTTGAGCAATTTGTCCCAGGAATTTAGACATATGCCAAAATTTATTCTGCGGAAAAAACAATACATATTTCAATGTGCCAACTGCCTACTTCAGAATTTCAGTAATAGATTTACTTATAGGGCTTGTAGTACTATGTGACAATAATAACTGCTCTTATAGCACACAATTGAAGAGAATGAAGAGCCTAACTGATATTTTGAGAATCTGAGTGTGTACGCATGATGAATTTAGGTTTCATTTGATAAAATGAATCATTCACTTATGCCTCATAACTGTCTTCTGTTACAAGCTTGTATCATATTCCTTATGTTGGAGTCTGAGTGCATAGAGGGATTACTGACAGCCACCACTTACTGAACAATGTCATAGAAAAACAGAGAAGACTGACCCAGCATAGGTGTGCTTTTGCAGACATATTAGAAGTCTAAGAAATAAGGCAGGAGACTAGAATGATGAGTTCTGAATAAGCATATGGTTGTAATAGGCATACCAGAAAGTAGGTAGGGGGAACATTACTAAACATTACTAACATTCATAAAAAAGAGAGGAGATTGTGCAAGAGGAAGAATAAAACTAAATGTTAAATACTAAAACTAAAAATAATAAAACTAAATGTTTAGAATGAAGTTGAATAAAGCAAATATATTAATGAATAATATAGAATATTATGGTTTGACACTCCAAGTACGAATGAAAAAATGAACTTCAGGATTATACACTCAGGTAATTCACAGTAATAATGATGACATTCCAATACAAATGACGAAGCAAGTAATGTATTAATAATAGATATCAATTACTTCTGTGCAGATAAAATACATTCCTGGGCAACTTCAATGACTGCTCTAAGAAGCATCTACAAGAAGAAGCTCAAAGTAAACAAGGGGCTGCTGAGTTGTCCTGAACAGTGTCTATAGTCAGGCTTAAATGTTACTATTCTCTCAATAATGTCTAGAGTATGGCTGGTTTTAGCAACTTGGCAGAAACAATAAAATCCAAAAAAAAGCACTAGAAAGTGTTTCATTTAAAAAGAAGGAACTGTAAACACTTCAGGAAGCTTATTAGAAGGAAATATAAGGACAACCAAAAGGAAACAGAAACTTCTAATAACAAGAATTAATCATATTCTGAAACACAGAGATTCTCTAATTATCAAATTTTTATTAGTGAAGGTCAATTTGATTTTGAGCCAAGTGTTAAGCAAAGGGGGTGTAGGGATGTTGGGAAAGAGAAAGCTGGGCCCATGGCTCCTGGATTCTGATTCTCATTCTGCTGCAAATTGATTATTTGATTTTTCAAGCAAATTTTTAAAAATATCCAGTAGCAGTATTATCCATGTCAACAACATAATGCTGTTTAGTCATACTTAAGTGAGCTGCCTGGGGCACCAAAAGTAAGAATGTTAATATACCTGTCTTTTGCTTATAATTTTAATAGCCTTATTCCTTCTAAAAATAGTCACAGGCACAGTTCTGTGGAATAAATACAAATAAGAAGTTTTATAACAGCTCTGTTGGAGTAGACAAATATAGAATGAAGTTTTGTATCTGCCTGTAGCTCAAAAAAAGGAATTTTCATTTATCAGAAGGATCAAAAAATGAGGAAAAGGTTAAGTTATTGAAATCATAACAGGACTTTGGGACATGATCAAGTTTTAAAAATTATGATTTACTTTGATAATCTCCTGATCTGAATTGTTAATGATCAGATTTTAATTACTATATAGCTCAATGAGGCAGCAAATTGTAGCAGCTCCAGAGTTTACAGCAGCACAGAATGTGAGGAAAGTCTTGTGATTAAAACAAAGTGCATGAAAGTTAAATTCTCTGTAATATTAGACTTTATTTTGTCATTCTTCTATTGCAATACCTTTGATTCTGAAAGCAGATGAACTGAAAAATGGGTTGGGATTTTTGCAATTTACAGGGCTAGGATAGATGGATAACATTTGGCAGAATCTCATCTTTAGAAAGGATTAGGTCAAAAACATTGTTCTTCCTTTCCTAATAACTTGTTAAAAAAATAAAAACATACGTCTATTTGATACTATTATGTTGACCCACGCTGAGCAGCAGTAAGCTTTGTAGACTGTTTTGCAGTAATGCAGGACATTGGTGTATCTTAAGTGTAATTTTATTTACGTTTACATGAAATATTGGCATATATATGCCATTCTTTTCAATTACTTTTGCATTTAAAGGAATCTAATAGATATGTAGTAGCTCTTCAAAGACCAAAGTTCACTTGCATACTACGAAGAAAAGAAATGGTAAGATGTGAATAGGATCAGCAACTAGTCACTGTCACTGTTAGAATGCCTTGTTTAATTCCAGAGCTTCTATGAAGAGTTAAACATGTTGAAATGAAGAAATCATTATGGAATTGCTGAGCAAAGAATGACTGAGAAAGTCATGCTGTAGACATACTAATAACAGGAAGAAAATGCATAAAAAACACACTAAGTGCTTTACTGAAGCATGTTATTTCATGTTATTTTGCTCCAAACTTCCATTTTAACCATCAAATACCTACAGAGAATTTCCAAACCTAAAATATTTCCAAACTACACAAAGACCTAGTCATATAATGAAGCAATATTGTGACTGGAAATTAATTGCCAGCATACATGAACCACATGTTTTCTGTGCTAAGACCTAATAGGCCAGGGCCAGATAGCTTAAGTTCTGCGTAAGTTATTGTCCTTTATATATCCAAGAACTGTACCACAGCCAGTAACCACAGACAGTGTTAAGACACATGACCCTTTTAGGATCATGCACTGGCCCATGGCAAGGACATATTGGCTCCGGAACTATCCCCTGTTCAGTTTTTTTTTAGGCTATTGTACAACTTAAGGTAGCTAAATAACTATTGCACTGGGAGAAATGTAACACTGGTGCTGTGCAGCATGAGCACAGACAAATGAATGAACGAATACCTATGAAGCAGTACAGTGTAAAATCTGTGCTGCTTCTGATGCTTGAGCTGGCTTAGTTAGAGCTACTTGTGGCATCTCTGCACTAGACTGCAAACAGCCTGACGGAAAGGTAGGGGAGAAGGAAGGGGTAGTCAGAAGTGTGAATAAACCCACATAAATTTGAGTCTAGGTACAATGACCAGGGGCTAACACAGCAGTCTTGGATACCTTCATACTCAACTCCAACCACAGCACACCCCACTGCGGGAGCTGCCTACTCTATGTCTGTCCAGTAATTTCACGACGCACACAACATAGACAACATGGGCTAAGAATCAGATATGAAAGGAAACATGTACTGCTCGTGATCTCTGCTCAGTGATGTCTGGAATCACAGTGACTCATTCATACTCTGTGAATGTTTACATGTTCTAAAACCATCAGTGGAGTATATCACAACATACTTTTTAGTGAGTTGCAACCTGTGACCTTTCAGTATTTTTGGATGCTAACAATTTCTACTGGAAAATCATCTGATATGATCCCATTGTTTCGGTTCCCTTGATAGCTTTATCCTAATTTGTAGTTTTTTACATATTTTTAAAAGTTTTTAAAGGAACATGAATGAGTAAGGGTGAGTTTACTGGGTCAAAACTACAGTGTCCTGTCTGAAGCACTTGTTGAACTTTTACTGGAGACAAATGGGAACCAAAGGTTTAAAAGATGTCCACACAGCAGATCTGCTCTCTGGAATAGAGCAGTCTGTACATCCAAGGACAATTTGACAACCAGTTTTCCTTTTGACTCTGCAGAAGTGTTCTGCAGAGGTAGTTGGGAAATGGTTAAAGGTATTGAATGCATCAGATGTGATTTGGTACAAAAGCAAAAGGAATAGCAGTATGAATAGTGAAGGAGGGATAGACTGCTCTTCTGTTATCATTCTAGTAATCACTCAGCTAATGACATCGTCTGCAGCAATAACAGTTAAATCCTCAGCATCAATTAAAACTCCCTGAAAACCTCAAGCTAGGTGAGAATCTTAAGCTAAACCCAAATTGACAATGGAAGAAACCTTTACATGGTTAAAGGTAGTATTACTGGCTTTATACTATCTCCTCCATTATTAATGGGAAGTAAGAGCTGAAAAAAATATACATCAGTGGCAGGAGGCAGGTGTACTAATTTACTCCTGTCTTCATGCCTCCCTGAAGCAGAGAGGTAGAGAGTTGCTAAGAATCCCTTTTTTTTCTTTTTTAGCTTTATGGAACAGAAATGCATATGGATGAGAATGCCACCTAGAATTTGCAAAGGGCCAGCAGAAAAGCATTATTGTGAACTTGTCCACAGCACAAGCAAAAGTTTATGCAATGGCAGGTTTCCCACTCTGTGCACTCGGAAATGAAAAATAATGTTTCAGAAGACAGAATGAAGCTTATAAAATCTTAACTATCATCACTGGAAAGTGCTGCAGTTCCTCCAGGTCAATTCAGGCAAGATGCAGAACACAATTTGAATATGTAGAAAGGAGCTTTGTGAGTAATTTCAGTGGATTGCTGAAAGGAAAAACATAGATCCTGAAGTTTAAAGCAATCTATATTTCTGAATGAAAATTCGGGAATTCATTTCATTTCTAAAGAATGGGGTAAGTTATTTCTCCAGCAGTAAATGTGAAAATGACCATAAAGACAAGAACATTTCCTAAGAGCACCTTCTGAGAAAGAGGATCCATCAAAGCATCTCTGTTGGAAATCTGACAACTACATCTTCCGTTTACTCTATGAAGACTACAGATGTCCTATTATCATCAAGAGCACAAAAGTAAAGTGTTTCCCTGCTGTTTTCTTTCACAGTCACAAAGGCTTGTTTTGCTTCAATTAATCAGAAAAAAAATCAAACACTTTGAAATCATGTTCTCTGGATATGCACAGAAGGCAATATAAATAGTCTCATTAGTTAAAATCAGGAGGAATGAAGCAGCTCAGAGCTGTCTGGGAGAAGAGCTATTAAAACCAGAGTCTGAAGTGATTTCTGAGGAGGAGGCAAATGCCTCTTCCAGCTGCAGGAATACAAAGAGGAGGGAAATTTGAAATCTTCTCCCTTCACACACAATCTCTAGAACTCCTTATCAGTATGAATTAGATGGCATTTACTGAGGACAGATATTGTTTTCACAAGTGTGGAAGCAAAACCCTGAGGAATGGCTGCTGTTGCAGAATTAGTATTAAAAGATGGGCTCAGAGAGCAGTTAAAGCTAAATGGAGAGAGAAAGTGGTTGTGGTAAGGAAAGCGGGAGAGTAAAAACAGTAAAAAGCTGAAGGATAAAGACCAAAGACAAGGAGAAAAACAGTGTATAAGGGAGAGATCATAAGTACAGAGGGGCACAATCAATGAACTGTTAAGGGCTCTGCCTCTCATTTAGTGATTGTCATCTCTGTATTGTAATTTCAGTAGACAATCTGTTCTCAGTCTCACCCCAAAACTTCTCCTCTCTTTTCTCACCTGTCCACAGCTATCGCTGTCATGGAGTAGATGCTGGCAAAGACAGCTGTGATAGGGAAGAAGTTATGGAAGCGGCAGTAAGCGTCTCCAAAGTACCACTCACTGTGCAGTGCGTAGATGAAGTTGATGAGAGTATTGAAAGCGGCCATGGAGGCATCGGAGAAGGCCAGGTTCACTAGGAAGTAATTGGTCACTGTCCTCATGTGCTTGTGAGCCAAGATAATCCAGATGACAATGAGATTTCCGAAAACAGCCACTGCCACCACACCACCATAAGCGAGAGACCACAGGGCAATGCGCCAAGAAGGTTGAACAAACTGATTGGAGAAGTTGGCTGCTGAGGATGCTACAGAGAGAGAAGCATTTCCAGCTGGCGCTCCCCACGCCTGTTCCCAGGAATCGCCTGCTGCAGCAAGGCTCATGTTGCAGCTGCTCATGCTCATGTTCCAGTCAGCTGTGGGAACAGAAGTCATCTTGGATATTCCTCTCCTCTCTTGCAGGGATGGTGTGCCTCTCCCACCTCCCTCTCCCAACCCTCCAAAATCCCCCCAACAGATAAGAAGAAGAAAGGGAAAAAAAAAAAAAAGGAATTAAGGCAGCCCAGTAGGTACTGGAAAGGAGAGATCTTTCAGAAAAAGCTTTGCTTATGGTCTTCAAACTGTTAGAAATGCTGCACCAGCTGAGACAGGAGAGCTAACTCTGGGTAGAACAGCATTCAATTCCTTCTCTGTACAGCCACCTCTTGCTTTTGGTTTAGCTGAAGGAGAGGAGAGCTGGGAGCCAAGGCACATTTTATAGGCTTGTGAGTTCCCAGCGTCATGAAGGGAGTGGAATGATAAGCTCTGTGGGCTGGTAAGATAACACCTCTTTCTCTCTGTTCTCCCTCCTCCCCTTCTATTTCATTCATTGCCAGCAGCAGGCACATCCTGGAGCTGTGGAGAGCGCCAGAGGGAAACTGAATTCTTGTCTCGTGTTTGTTGAGAGATTTGTTTTATATTGCCTTTCTTTAAGTTTCGTTGTTGTGTTTCCTTTCTAAATAGTCTTTTTGCCCTGTCTTTGCAGGGCTAATTAGCTGGCTTAGTTGAACAACCTAGGACTGAGACTGCTTTTTATTAAAGCTGTTTATGGATGAATTTATGAATTCATTTCAGATGAATTCAGATCTGCATTTCTGCTGCTGTCATTTCATTTAGAATATGCTTTCCTTTTAACAATTCCATTAACTAAATATTTGGAATAGTGACCTCTTACCAATAAAGAAATACATCCTGCTGTTCCTTAATTTCACTTCTCAATCCTTAATATCTAAATGACATCAAGAAACATTCATAAAATTAAAATATGAATATCTTTTTTTTTTTTTCCAGCACTAACTTTGGTGCCTGTAAAGCCATTTGCATGTTCGGCAGACACTGTTTTTTGTTTCAGCGCTATGCAGCCCTAAACATAGGTGTCCTTAGATATAGGTAAAATGGTAGGGGTTTGTTTTCTTTTTGTCTTTCAAAATATTTTTTTAAAATTGTTTTTATTTATTTGCATTAATGCCACAATTAATACTATTATTGTTTTGAGTAAAAAATATTTTTATATGCACTGTTTTCTATATTGGTAGAAAAAGGTAAATGAGGAATTTGACACGATGTTATCACATCCAGGAAATCAATTTTCTTGTTAAAATGTTAACAACAGCTGGCATTGAGAATGCATGCTTTGTGCAAGGGTTGATTGCAAGGGACTTCAGCTAACAAACCTTGTTATTCAATAGGCTGTAGTCTTTAGGGAGACAATCTGTTTTAGTGCTGATCTGCTCTATGCTTCAACAATTTAGAGCTACTACTTGTCATCAGCAGAGATTTCAACTGTATCACAGCAGTGGGAGCTATTCAATACTCCTATCAGCAATGACACAGTCTACATTTTTTTAAACAAAAGCTTCATACAAAAATCAAATACTCCTGTGTGCCGTTTCCTCCCTGCTGTATTTACTCAGTGGAAGTAGTGTCTGCACTTTAATTGTTAGGTCATCACTGCTGCTTTAATTTGAATGACTGCAATTATGGCCATTCTATATGCTTCTCAGGCCTTAAGAGTTTACACAATCCAAAGCATCCAGTCTTAGAAGCTCTGGTGAAAACCACCTTTTGCTACAGCATGTCTAGAACATACCTATCCTGTGTCTTTCATCCTCTTCCTAGTGGTGAGCCTGAAGAATGGAATAGTAGTTCATACTCTGTTTCCCCAACAGGCTTTGTGCCGTGTTCTCAAGAGATCCTGTAGTAAGAAGCACAGAGTCAGCAGGGACTGTAGTAACGCTGAGTGGGTTGAACCACTCTTTAAGTCAGCTGAAACTGTGGTGAGCTGTAGGGTATACTTCTCTGCCCTTTAGAGGGGACTTTGAGAAGGCAGGGAAGAATAAGTGGTTGAGTAATTCAGGTGCACTCTTCTGGTAAAATCAGTGGGATGCTGGCTAGAGGGTTAGTAGGTAGGGTTTTTTGTTGTATCATATCGTCCAAAATAGGCCAGTAGGATAGACTGAGAGAATTCCATTGCTGAGCAAAGATATCTGACTTGTAATAAATTATCTAAGTCACAGGCAAAATCCAAGTAAGAAATTGAATTAACTGTGGTAAAGAAGATCTCTACGAGTCTGAGTGTTGAAATAATTGAAATGGTGGTTCCAATGAGTGAGGTACACTGGTCTGAATAGTTATAGCAGACATTTTGACACATTCAACTCTTGACTCAATAAGCTTCAGATTTTCATATTGCTATGAGCCAGAGAGCACAAACCCGGCATTGTGCTCTGTACCTTTCCACCTTTATGCCCAAACTGGGAACTCCAGACTTGTATCATTTTAATAAGCTGATCTGTTTTCTGCATTCCTACACCAGCTGGGGAATGCCCTTGCGCCCCACTTGCTTCTGTTGATTTCACCCAGGTCTCCCAACTTATTTATTCTTTTCCTCCATTTCAGCTGAGACACAGGGACCTTACTTCTTGCACACAGTACTGAGGTGTGCCACAGGTTGCAAAGCTGTGGGAACAGTATACAGTACAGCATCTGCAGTAACTTTTCCTGTATAGAAACATAAAGGATCTATATTCAACCTGTTTGCACTACGTAGTTCATGGAGTCATATTCTGGTGTAAATTCCTGTCTCAGTGGTGAATTCCCCTAAAAAATGTGCAATACGGAGTAGTCCTGCACCAGTGCTGCAAACTAGAGTCCATATTTCAACTTGGAGAGCAGAAGTCTAATTTCTTGTTCCTCTTTTCTCCCAGGAGTGGAGCTTTTTCTAGTTCTCTGTCGTGGAAAATTGCTTGCCATTGAGTTCTAGAGAGACCATTCCTATACATATTTCCTTAATCCTTTACAATGTGTCCAAGGGAAATTTTTCTCTACCAGACATTCCTAGTCACAGGGTGAAAAGTTCATATAAGTCAACACCTCATTATACAACAACATTAGTGAAAACATTTGTATTAATAACTTCTATGTAGCAAAACCTGTTTGACAGTGGTGAAACTTATGCAAAGGAGCAGTACAAAAGACAAAGATCTGTGTTTTTTTCTCAGTCTCTTGTAGAAAAATAAGGCAGTTGTAGCAGGTAATCATTCTTGCATTTTGTTCTGAAACTGTTACAGGTATATAGTTTCTTATGTTAACTTTTGCCCACTCCAGTTTATGCATATTCACATTAGGAATGCTTCTTTTTCTTCTTGATAAGACTATTCTCAGATTTAGAGGGACTGTTTTCTGGTCATCTGCTACTTGCTGTTCTCTTTTGCACTTCCACTGGTGGCTACTTTGTGCTTGTACAGTCAGCCGTGGTTAAGCTTGTGGCTATTAGCAGTTCCTCATTGCCAACTTCACAGAAATACTTTGAAATCTGAAATAAATATCCAAAGTGTGATCAGGGAAGTAGCTGTGATTGTTTGTAGTTCTTCCTTTGTGTTATATAGCTTGAAGCTATTTTTTCACAGTGCCAGCAAAACTTTTCCTACTGAACCCAGAGGGGAAGATAAGATCTTGACTTAGCATCTTGACTACAAGGTAGATTTAGAAATTATTCTGTTCTTTGCTATTTATGGGACTATGATTTAATCTTCAACAGCTCTTCTGGCGTACTTCAAGTTTTCATCTGAGTGTCACTCTTCCACTGAATTCATCTGGGAAAGAGAGTCAGAGAACATCAGTAGTAGAGCACAAGTAGGATTTTGTAGCAAAATAATAGCATGCAGTGTATATCTATTTAGCATGAGTGCTAATTGCATCATTGCAGTTCTGTTTCACAAGACCTGTTGCCTGTGGTTCCTTTCTCTTGAGGGCATTGCTAAGTTTTCTTTTGCTTCTTGATTTTCTTGCTTGATTAGGCTTAGACTAATGACTACATTCCCTGCCTCCTTCCTCCAGCCCCCAGCTGGAAAAGGCCATCCTTCAGCAGCAGCATAGGTGGTCCAAACTTTTTCTTCAGCTATGGTATCTCCTGTTCATCAGTCAGTCATACAAAGTTTTAGCTATGGCAAGAAAATTTTTGTAACTTAAGAATGCTCAACGCTGTCCTATTTATTATGGCTGCTTGTTAGCGTTGTGCTGCTGTCATGTCAGCATCAGCCTACCTTGAACAGTTTGCTTTTATTTGTGTGGCTTAAAACACAGCTGGAAAGCTCAGTTTGAAATTGGTTTCTGATTATTGCATATGAATGCAAAAGTCTTCTTCCTGGTACTCACTGAAAATAACTTGCTAGGATACCAGGCAGCTTCACAAGCGTGTGAGTAAGGATGTTGCAGCAAAAGGATAGGCCAAACGCAGATGTATTTTATGTGGCTCTTCATCATAGCTAGAGGGGGCAGAAGGGTGGGGATTGTTGGAGCCAAAGCCCTGATTACAGACAAGTTTTCTTCTGGAAAGGGATGCTGAAGTAAAGCTTCACTGAAACTACTTTTAGAATAAAGTAAAGCTCAGCAGGTCTAGGAGTGATTTATGGGAAATTAAATAACACTAAACAGAAACAAATACTACTCTGAATTATAGGTAATATTCACAAATTACTTGTTTTCAAGAAAAATTTGTTCTTCTTTGATGAAGAAAGAACCAGCAGGGTTTCTTCAGTCATTGAGAGTTTGATCTTCTGATCCTCCTGAAAGTCTAAATACGCTTAGCTTCCATTGTCACCAACAGCGTAGCTTAGCTCTCTGTTTTTCAGCTGCTGCAGATAGGACATGACTGAAGAGCCTGAATAGCTGGTATGGTGAGGTGCCTGTGTCAAAATGCAATTTGTAGGGCACAGTTCTGTGAAAAATAATTCTTATTCATTTGGTTTCCTGGTAAGTGAGGGCTTGGAGGGGAAAATACATCATAGAAAGTGTGATACTAGCAATTTTTTGGCAAAAATTAAGTGGATTGATTCAAGTGGTTCTTCTACCTGACCGCAGTATATCTGGAGAGGAGGTAAAGGCAGAGTGAAATGGGATGTGATATAATATACACTTTCTTGGGCTATTGTGGTTAGTCTTCTTTCCTACTCTTATTCTTTTTCTCCTTGAATTCTTTGTTGCGGTCCCTAACAAAAATCAGTGTAAAATGTTCACGGAAATAATTTTTTTCCCTAACCACCGTACATTCTTTATTTTCTCCAGTGGCAGGAAAATTATTTACAACTGTAATTCCAAGCACTTCTGTCTTTTCATATTTCTCCAGCTACTCAAGTGCCTGTCTAATGTCATAGGTGAGATGAACTAGAAACTTGCATAAATATGTGCACTCATACATGTTTCCCCCATTCTACTTTTCTTTTAAATTGCTTTAATTTTTTTTTTAAAGTTACATTTGGCAACAGAATTATAAGGTCACATAAATCAGAGATGAAAGGAATGTAATTTATTAGATCTTGCAGGTTCTGAACCTAGTCAAAACTAATGGGTAGCTGCTGTTGCCAGATGAAACTCCCGTGGACCTGTTTGTAAGCCCACTAAAGTCAATAGAAAAAACACCTACTGGCAGCGCAATTTCCTCTGGCTCCTACAGGGCTCTTTCCAGTAATTTGTTTCCTTCCAAACATTCAAAATAAGGGGGATTTTATTAGTGACTTTTCTGTCTCCTGGAGTTACTGAATATATGTTATATATGTACATACGTATTTATACATGATAAAATACATATTTTAAGGTCTTGAGCAAGATGAGGAGGTGTGGATGGAATCATAGTAACTCAGGGCTGAGTGAAATCAGCAATTAAGATTTTCAGGTAGCCTTATCCATGTTATTCATAGAGCATAGGTGATGCGTCTGTGTTTCACTGTTACCTGAAAAGTAAAACAAGACTTGATTTTGCTTTTTAAAAACAGGAGACATCATCTTACTACCATTGTTGTATCAAAAGAATATTCAACATTATTTGCTTCCTTCATTAAAAAAGAATTTTCGTGGATTGTTCTTCATAAAGTATTACAGGCAATTCACAGATTTAGAATGCTATCTACAGAATATTTCTAAAGAAAATAATGTAATCTCATCCATTTTAGAGGACTGACTGATAGGAATGCTTATATGAGACCACCTTCTGGCAGCATAGCAATAGTTACTCTTGCTTTTGTTGTACAAGTTGAAAAAAAAGAAAAGTTATAAATTGACACATGATATTACTACATCCTTATGACTTTTGTCCAAAAATAATTTTAAATTCTAAGTGCTAGAGCAGGATCAGTCAAGTGAATTTTGGAATTGCTTATGCTTTATCTGCTCATTGTATAGCAAATATAGGAGAGAACCTTCTGGCAACATAGCAAATTCATTGTGTCTTGAAATGTATTTTTTTGCACTGGAAGTAAAGGATTAAAGGAAAACATTCTTGGCTGCTCTCTCAAAAGTGGGCAAACATTTGCTTTCTCCTGTTTTGCATTTTGGAATGTAGGATTTGTGACCTGCCTGCTTCAGAATCCAGTTTTTCATCTGAGATACAGGTTGAGGTGGGATCTGATCTTGGCTTTTCTACCTTCTAAATCACCATTGTGGCCTACAAATGGACAGTGCCTTGTTGTGTTTTGTGTGTTTGTGTATGTGACTGTCAGTGGAAAACAACTGTCAAAACTGGTACATGGTCATGATCATGGTATTATGAAATTTTGTCACAAACATTCAATTTCTAAACTATAGAGTTTCTTAATCCAAGAGGCCTGCTAGTTAGTTCAGCAGAAATAGGAATTCAATTTACTTTTACAAAATACAATATCTTCTGCCTATGTATATTTCTATGGAACCCGTTATTGAAATAATCATGTCTTAAGAACTATTATTTTTCAATTAAAGTTAATCACTGTTGCCAAATGTCATTTTTTCCCCTGTGTCTTCTCCTTAATGCTCAGTTTCTGTTTCTCTGTTGTGTGATCCTTCTTCTTCCTCAGGAATTGGAATGGAAGGAAAAACAACTATGACCTTATCAGTGAAATTCAATTTGTGGCTTCAAGAAGTCAGTCAGTCTCTTGCGCCTTTGCTGCAAACCATTGGACCATCTTATTTCTGCTAGGATATGTATTTTCAATTACAATTAATTTGATGTTACGATTACATGTTGAAAGATTATTTATGCAAGAACAATGATACTTGCCATTTGCTTTTTCATCATTCAGAATTAGAATTTTTCAGCATGAGAGGACTTATTCCTGCAGCCAGCCCAGGGAGTGACACTCTGAAGTTGACTGGCCAATGGTTTATTGAAAGCTGAAGATCACATACTTGTTGATGTTCAGTGTTGATGTATTACAGTCCAAAAAATGTGACAAAAATGTGACTGATTACAAATTGACTTGAAAATTTTTAGCTCATTATACATGCAAAAAGCTGTCGTAGGAAAAGCAAAAAAAGAAAATGTGAATGAAGAGGGTAATTTTGCCATTTTTTCTAATGGAAGATTTTCTAGAAATATGCTAATTGTAATTTCCCTCCTTCAAGCTTTCCACACAACAAATATTTTTTTCCCAAAAGTTTGCTGCAAATTTTCTGTAAATTGCTACTGTTTCTGTCTGCTCAGTAAACCCTTTTTTTAAAACATTCTAGCTTTAGTCACAAGGCCAAAAAAGCTTTCCTGCTACACTCATATTTCTATATTGTTAGAGCTTAAGGAAAAGCAAAATAATTGCATTTTGAGGCTTTTAGAAGAAGTACATAATCACATTTAATATCTATAGTCTCCATGAAATGAACAGATTAACCAGAGTAGATTAAGGAATCAGGAAGAATTGAACAATAGAAGTAGTAGTAATAACAAAACTTAAAAGTACTATAGCACAGTGAATTATTACAGAAAATAATTGCATTTTAAAAAGAGGTAGTCTAAACTCTTCACAGAAATCACTGTAAGGAAGAATGAAAGAACATGCTCATGCTAGGTTAGATATTCATCACAGCTTCTGATATCACTGACACTGATGTTGGTCCAGAATTACCCTGGTTTCTGGGAAGTTGCTCAAAATGTCTGCCTTTCTAAGTAAAGAGCAAAGTCAACTTTTAAGTCTGCATCCAAAAGTAAGGTTTCAATTTCTCTTTTTATCTTATCTATCATTTGAAATGCTTAAAGGTTTCCCACTGAAAATGAATTGTAGTGGATACAACCCAGGGAGAGCAGGTATCATTTAGATACAAATTGGGACAGAATTTGTGTTCCTCATAATTCTAGAAATAATTTGTAGTACTGAATGTATTTCCTTGCTTTGATCATCTTATGTAATATGATATGCTAGATCTCTTATGGAGGGTCTGATCCATCAGACACTAATTCTCAGTGATTTCTCTGCTTATATGATGGAGAAAATATTTTCTGGGCTCCTTTATTCTCTCATTTATGAAGTATTACTAAAGAATCAGCAGACTTTAAGAAAGTGTTTTCTCACTAACTTCTGTGCTTCTAACGAGGCAACTAATGAGTAGAAGATTGGCTAAAAGTAACTTCTAAATAGAAATTATTTTAAAAAATACTTCCTGATTTTTTTGGGGTTGGACTTTTGGTGAAAATATTTAAATTTTCAGCTTTCTATAAGCCATCAGTTGTGCTGTGGAGAGGTGTGGAGTGTAGAGTAAGGCTATTTCTCACTTTTTGGTACTGCTTTGTAGCTGATCTGCAGTGTCACAGACTCTTCAAATTATATAATCTGCAAATTGTAGAAAAGCAAGTGTAGTTGTACTAGTTTTGTTTTAGCGTGGGATAGTGTTCCTCTTGCCTTTGCTTTTAATTGAGCTGACATATCAGACCAATGTTTTTGTGCTATTTCAGCCACGTTCAGTATTGTTGACGCTGCTTAAAACCAGTAGGTTTTGGTTTTGAACACATGAAATGAACTATATTTACTCAAAAAAACCCCATCCAAACCCAAGAAAGTAAGGAAAAGTATTTTCTTAGTTACTCTCCTGCTTTTTCCTAGAATTGTGGCCGACAAAAGGTGATTGGTTGCTGAGCACTGAACCAGGTCTGTGAAAACCTGCCTTTTAGTTTGACGGTGGCAAAACCCACCTTGGAGAAATCAGTTACTTTCTGAACTTCAAAATTCCCATCCTCCTAAACTGCTTTGTTAAGTGCTCTAAGATTACCAGTTACGTCAACCAAGCATTGCTGTTAAGATTGGAAATCAGTAATTTTGTCCCAAGCTCCTCTGTGTATGCCACTCCTGGCAAAAAAATTGGATTGCTTTTTAATGTACTAAATCACAAAACCTTTCTCCTGTTTATAGTGTCAGACAGGCTTATTTGGCAGAGAAAGAATCTTGTTGCAAATGAGCTGACCTTTCTCAATAATTTAGTATGTTCCAGAGGCATTGTGAAGACAACAGATAGGAAGGTAATTAATTTTCTGAGGTGAAATGATTTAGACTAATTTATTTTTTGTGGATGCAACATATATCACCAGATGAGTTTTGAACAGGCAATACCAAAGAGGGAGGAAGAGGCATGGAAGCAAAAGGTAGTAAATAAATACAATTTGCAAAGAACACATCTTATTTAGGTAAGCTCTAAACACTAGCTTTCACATTTGGTGACTAATTATTTTGGAACTCTGTGAATGGTATGTACATTTTTATCATTGTGTCCTTTTTTTAAATTCTATTTTATTAGTTCTTAACTAATAATGTGGCAATATTGTTTCCTGATTTAGACTCAATCTTTCTCTTATATGAAGACAGATCTTTCACATTCTTTAGCTGTGCTTAAGACCTCTGCTGTACTTTGCTATACTAAACTATGCAGTACTATACTGTATCTAATATTGACAGGAGTTGATGGCACAATTATTTTTCTTGTATGCTCTTTCTAAAGGGATGTTAATTTTTCATTTATGAGAGGTGTAATTACCATATTGCCTAATCACTGGTTGGTTTCTCCATTTAACCTGTCCAGCTTACTGGCTGATATTCAGTGACTGGACTTGTAGTCATAAATTCTGATGCAAAGTAGGAACTACTACTACTAGCGAATGCTTTCTTGTATTGTTTCCATGAGTATGAGCATGATTTGATCACATAATCTTTGTTATTCTCTGTAGTAAAAGGAAGATAATAGGAAGATTTTTTTTTTCATGTGGAAAACTTGCCTTTATTAAAATTTTCTTTATATTTTTACTCTTTCTAAAAAATCCCTTGAAAATCAAATTTTTTTCTTCACAAAAAGTTGCCTTAAGTATGCTATATTGCCTTAAAATGTTTGTTTGCTCTTCTATTTCAGATACAATCCTCACAAGGATTAAAAATACATAGTCAACCCTACCTTGCTCCTAGTTTCTCACTTCTGTAGTGTCTGGGTGAAAGGCATTCTACCACAAATTTTGTGTGGTCATGTATTTGTGTAATAAATGTTACCCACAGACACAAAATACACAGATACATATAGTACATTAATTAAATGTACAATTGGTAAGAAAGTCGTCTAATGTGTTTTAGTGGGGAGAGTACATCTGAGGAGGACTGGGGTGTTTGGCTACTAAGGCAAGGGTATGACCTTCCAGTCTGTAGAGCTGTCTGTGCCTTGTCACTTCTTGCACTCTACTCATGTTGCAATGTTTTAGTTCTCTAATTTCTCTCTTATCTGTTGTCCATCATCTGAGAGAGACTTTCATGCTAGTCTTTTCATTGTTTTTGACATGAATTCCATGAAAATATGCATTGCAATTTTTCATAAGGGTATTTAGCATTTATTCTTTCCGCTAGGCTACCTCATCCTTATAAGTATCACATTATGAGCTTGTCATGGTTTAACTCCCATAGGAAGCTAAGCACCACATGGACACTTGCTCACTCTCCCCCAGTGGGATGGGGGAAAGAATTGGAAGGCAAAATGTGAGAAAACTCATGGAGTTTTGATTGCCTGACTCTCATTGGAGTCAGGCAATGAAAACCCAACGGGAGTGTTTCTCTTGAGTAGATTTGGAAGTACCTTAATAATATCTTCTGTTTTTCAAGATGAAAATAGAATTTTGAAGATAGTACCATCCATTTAATGCTATGAGATAAATGTGCCAGCTTATGTAAATTCTTCATTTTATTTCTTTTATTTCTCTTCAAGATGGCTGGGAAACAGCTGGATAGCAAGTGATCCAGGCAACTGAGTAGAATTTAAATACCAAGGTAGGTCATCACAACATTAAAGATCTTCGGTGTTACCTTTCTATTTGTTCCTAAAATGTTTTTCCAAAATGTAATTCAATAATTTATTATTGGGTTTGTCACTGATTCTTTAAATGAATTAAGTAGGAGATTGGGCAAGCTCTAGACAGTCAATGAAGTGAGAAATCCAAATTTGGAGAACTTCCTAATTACACTTTATTATATGAGGTTTTGACAGAGACCCCTCATTCCTGCCTATCTGAAAAAAAAAATTACAAATAATTAAGCAGTGATCTGAATTTTATGCTTTTTGAATGTATTTAGTCAGATCAATTTAATTTTCAATAAAGAGACCCAGTTTTCAGTAAGGATGTTCAAGTTTCAGTAAAAGCATCTTGGAACACTCAAATACATTCCTTTTACTGCTTTCTGTGAATTATTCCCTCTAATGTCTGATAATGTAGCATGAGTAGTTACCTTTGTAGTTATATCAAGAATATATTCTTACCACTGGCAATAGCCATCTGTGTTAAAAGAATGATAAATTAGATGATACATTTTAAGAAATATTAGAAGGGGGTTGTCTTTCTTTTAAAGCAAAATATATAAAGATAAAAGTTTATGTCCTTTCATTCTCTGATGATGATGGGGGTAGGAATCATAAAAAGCTTGTTCTTGGCAAGAAAAGACACCTCCTGCTATTTTCTTTACCATGAGAAAGTAAGAGTTGCAAAAAAAAGAACATCTGTCGTCCCTCTCCTGCAACACATACCTGTGTATGTCCCTGGATTCTTGTGTCTTGCTAGCATGAGTGATGCTACTCCCTGAGAAAACACACTGAGAAAAGCAATGTCACCATCTTTTTCTTTTTTCTTTTCTTTTTTAATGTTTCAAATATAGCTGTCAAAAGTGTTTTTTTCTTTATAAACATTAAGTATATGTCAGTTGACTTTTGAAAGGTAAATGTCTCTTGTCCAGCAAGTAGGTTTTCAAACAAATGTTTAAAATATTCCCATTTTGTACAATACAAATGAGTAGTTACGAAAAATGTTGTATTTTTTGAAAACTGAAAAAAAAAAAAAACCCAGAAACCATACTTTAATATTCTATTGCCAAGGAAAGAAGATTTCAGAGAAAAGATTTTTTTCATAAGAAGGTCATCTCTGCTCTGAGATTGATGCTGAGAACATAGTCATGTCCGAAAATGCCAGACATCCTCAGGAATTATGGTTAATTGGGAGTTTAACAAGTTTAGTAATCAGTGAATTGATGCAAGATCATTTTTTTCCTTCCACAGGCTTAGCAATGTTTTTCCCCAATTGCAGATTGCAATAATTTAAGATCACTTAACTAATTGACTTCAGCTTTTGTGGACATAAATTTGCCTTATAACCAATCTATTCATTGGATAGCTTTTTTTTCCCTCAGAGAAAGGGTAGTCTGAAACAACACTGAAACACTGGGGCAAATTTAATGATGAAGGAGCAATGACAGCTCCAAAATTTGTAGCTAATAACCCACTTTTGATCCTTGATGCTGTTTTTGCAACAAGAAAACAACAATTACGTGGAAATTACAAAGAAGTTAGTGGATAGAACTGTTGCTCCTTTCCTGACCACAGAGTCAAGGCATGTGGACGGACGTTCTGTCTGTGCCCATGATGTGCTACTGCAGCCACAGGGATGATCATCTGGCAGTTTCTCTAACCATATTAGTTATTGTCATTAGCAATGACATTGCTCTCTTTAAAAAATACTGTTCATTTAGGGTCAGCACCAGGTAGCAATCTCATGCTAAAAATGCTGTCTAGCTGCACTGGACTTTTCTAAAATAAAGGTGAAAACCGTTTCTTGTCCATGTAAACAACAAAGGAAATGGCTCACAGCCTGAATTTTCACACAAACACACCGGTCCAAAGACATCAATGGGTACAAACATGGGTATCCTAAAGTAAATTTTTATACCTTGTACCTTGTAGTTGAATCATTACTGCAACAAGTGACGAGTGAAGATGAGTTCTACAGTGTTATGAACTTACAAATTAAGCTGTAGTATAAAAAAAAA
>VZRU01001953.1:51788-64070 GCA_013398155.1 Pedionomus torquatus
GCAACTGCCTTTCCCCAGTGCAATGGGTTTCATAAGAGTAGCTACAAAAAGGAGTATAAAAAGAGTTCAGAGACCTGTGATTTTTAGAATTAAAATGTGAGTCTTTCTTAGCTTTCCTGAGGCAGGCAAAAAAAAAAAATAAAAAAATTATTAAATCTTCAATATTTGCTTCAGGCTATTGTCTCAAAATAATTTGTTCTCATATATAACAAGCCCTTGGGGCTGAAGCTGTATTATAAATCTTTTGCTTTTTTAAAACCAATACAGATGGTGGATGTTGATAAAATGTTTGTCGTCTCACTAAATTGCTTAGATAATTTAATTTTGTCAAGTGGGATTTGTAGTGGTAAGAATATGTGTAAAGGTAGCATTTGTAGGATGAAGAAACTAATTTCTTGTGTCTGACTTCATGTGTTCAGGATGTTATCTAATGGATTTATTTCCAGATTAATCTGGTGGAGAAAGGACCCTTCATTGATCACACATTTTCTTGTACAGATGATAAAAATAGGGAAATATTGGGCTGGCATATATACTTTGGGTGAATTCTAGCATTGCCCAAATAAAACTGTTGTGCCAGAAGGATGAACTAGTGATCCCTGTGCTAAGCAGTGTTTCTGCCTCATGTTCTTATTTCTTACGGAGGTAGTGTGTGGGATACCCAAGGTTGCAAAGCAGAGGGCAATTGATATCTGGAGCTGGGGCAATAGACAGTGACAGACATTAAAACCAACTTCTATTCAGAAGAAAAAGATGGAGACCTTGAGAGAAGAAATCTAAAGGAAGGACAAAAAGGTAAAACACAAATCGATAAAAAGCAAGGAAACAGGAGATTGGAAAGAAAGCACAGAAGGTAATAGAAGTTGAACCAAATTGTTGGGGGGGGCGGGGTAGGGGGATGGAGGAAAGATTGAAAACCATGCAGGTTTTGTCAGTGGTTATAATTAATGCTTGTATAATGATACATTTTTTGGGCATCCGTAGTGAGATGTAAACATATTGCAGTTTTGTCTGTCAACAGAGAGCAGCTTTGTTTAGGCCCCCATCTTTCATTGGCAGGATTTTATTCAGCCTCCATTATCACAGAGTCTAGATGCTTCTTTTTTAACCCAACCTCAAATGAAAGCATTTGACTTGCAGACTATGGAAATGATTTGTTTTGTTCAATATGGCAATGCTTTTTTTTTTTTTTTTTTTTTCCCAAATCTGAGAATTTCCACTTGGGAAAAAAATTAATTTCAAGCTCTATGCTAATGTTTTTGTCTTTGTTCAGAACCAAAAGATACGTGGAAATTTCTTATGGCTGTAGACTAGAGGCTGGGTTTTTTTGAATACTGTCCAGCTGCTGCCTTCTCTGTACAGGCAGCCCAAATCCTAAAGGTTAGAAAATCGTTGTTAGGTACTGTGGACAGAAAATGGTAGGTTTCACTTTAAGATTTTCTTTATCCAGCTGCATTTTATCCCAGCTGCCATCAATCTGCAGCAATCAACTGTGTTTATCACTGCTGTCACTTTTTATTTGAGAAGAGCAAACTGTTCTCCTTTAAAGTGAAGTGCAACCTGGCATTCCAGGTTTATATGACTGACAAATTCATCTTAATATGCTAATCAATGCATGTTGTCACCATTATGCTGAGCTTTTTCCCATCAGAATGTTCTGCATCCCACAGGCTTTGTTTTTTGCAAGACACTTTGTTAATGTAATTAATCAGCTAATCCAGGAATCAACGCCCATTAAAGCATTCTGAAATAATCTTTTCTGCTGTATATACTATGCATCTTTTGTCTATGGTGAAATCATATATTCTTAGATAAATCTAGAATATTTTTTATTAATATAAAACTTTACAAGCACTAGCTCCAAATTCTGTGGGAAGGTGCCACAGTATACATGTATTTTTTAAAGCTTGGCTATCTTTGCCATTGACTTCACTGAGCAATCAGTTCAGTGGTCATTCAATATCATGATGTTAAGTCTTGAAAAACACACAGATCCAAAAGCTCTAATTCTCAGCTCTATACAGAGTATTTCCTACTTTGCACTGAGTCTGTGAAACTAGATTTAGAGATAAAAATCTTCAGCTTTTAAGAGGAAGGAAGCTCAGTGAATTAAATTGCTCACCTGAATTTCCACTGCAATGAAAGCATTTTTCAACAGCCACTGAGAGTTTCAGATAAAGAGTGATGTCCCTGCTATTTTTCTCGTCCAATAAAGAGGCCCCAGTAGTTCCAGGAAAATACAGGATGACTCTGTGATGACTCTTCAAAGGTGTGCTTCTGGGAGAAGACTTGGGCAGCAGGGCTTTTCCAGCACAAAGATGGCTAAAACTGAACCTTCTAAGTGACTACGGTCAGGCTCAGCTTTTTATGTTAGAAAAAAACCTGGAGAAGTGTAACACGGTCTTTCCCCTGGTGTGCCGTCCGACTTTGTTATTTGTTGTCCTGGGAATTTACTGAGGAGATCAGATCTAGGGTCCCATGTTTAATAGCCATGCTGAGACCTAGCAAAAAATTTTTTGTTTATACTTAATGGTTGTAGTTGTGTTATAGATTCACACTGAGATATAACTGTGTTTTGTTCTTTATAACCTTTGTAACAGTTCATAACATCCTATTTGAATTTTGGCTGCCATTAAGCCAATGCTTTCTGAGAATATCTATGTTGATTCTGCCATCTTGTCTCTGAGTGAAGACAGGCAGTTAACATCTAACACACCTGTTAGATGTTAGTTAACATTTAACATACACCTGTGGCCCAACAGGTGTATGTAGTGAAAGCTCTTTATTCCATAGCAGACACTGGCTTATTTGGTAGTAAAGGATCTTTATATACATGCAGTGTTGTTATTACAAGATGTTAATTTTCTTCATTAAAAAGATCTACTACCTGTAGTTGCAGAAGGGAATTTGAAAAAATACATACTTATTCTGAGAAACCAGAAGGCAAATGAGAAGGCTCTGCAGGTTTTTAGCCTTCCTCTCCCAAACTAAAAATTTTCAGGGGATTGCTTTCCTCCTAAGATTAGAATCCTAATTTTTGGATCCTTGAGATGATTGTTCTTGTGTTACAGAAATGGAAGCAATCGGTGGCCAGAGAGAGAGAATAGGACAGGCTGGCTGTAGAAATCTTTGAAGCTGCCACCCCTTGGGGGAAGGCATAGATTAAAATAAATGAGACACAAGAATTGTTCTGGTGGAAGCTGGCTCTTTTATCACTGAATTTCTTTTAGAATTATCTTTGTGTCAGCTAATGAGATATGGACAGGCAGGGTTTTTTTTTGTTGTATGAGTCGATTCTTTTATGTAATGAGTCGATATTACTGATGCAGTAATATGATTTTACTTGTTTATATTTTCCTAAAGGTATTCAGGGAAAATATAAGCATTCCTATAGGGCTTTTTTAAAAATATAAATTGAAACAGGTGTTGATTATGAAATCATTTAGAAAACTATTATTCTGTATTACTTGCTACCATTTTTTTTCATTGTGTAAAAATGAATTGGTTCTTTCTAAATTCTGTATGAATTTTCTGGCTGGGATGGTATTCAGATTTTTTAAATTAATTCTTTGTAGGCTTTAGTTAGAGTTTTTTGCAGAATTTCTAGAATTACAGAAACTGTAAAATGCAGAAGAGAACAATAATGTTTGTAGGCGTAAAGTTTGCAGAGGTAAATGATTATAATGTATAAAATGCATAGATTCTCTCCATAAAAATGTGCAGCATGGCAGATGAAAAGTAAACAACAGCTTGAAGTAATACGTCTCTAAACATGTAGGATTATAGAAATTGAGAGACATATCCTTTATATGATAAGATTAAAAAAAAAAAAAGAGGCAGAACATATACTTAGTCACTCATTAGGCATAATCAAGCTTGTTGATTAATTTGATCTTCTAATCTGCTTTGTATCTGAAAAACAAGGTCTGTGCCAGAAACACCTTGATTGCCTGAATGTCATTCTCTTGGTATAAAACATTTAAGAATTACACTGACAGAAAAGAAAACTGAAGACAGCCGAAATGACAAGGGGGAAAACTAGCATTTGCTTCAGAAAGGCAGGAGACTGTTTACATCTATGTCTGTCATACTTAATTCTTAAAGGTCAATACGGTTTCTTTTTTAGAAAACAATAAATTAAATGGAATAACAATCAGACATCAAACATTGTTACAAAGTATATATTGTCATTGAAGAAGAATGCTGACATTTTGCAGGAAGTGTTAGGGAAGTCAATAGAAAACACTGAAGAAGGAAATTATGTACTTGCAGAGATTAATAAGAATTAGTGGTATCTTTTTCATTCAGGAGAATGAAATTATTTGCAATGGCATATAATAGCATTCATCTAAGGCATTTGTTTCTGAATTTTGATTTAATGTGGCTGAAGTAGAACTGTGAGCCTTTTATCAGCCTAGCTAGTCCAGTGGAAGCTTAGGAAAACTGTGTAAGGAACTGCTCAGGAGCTGGTGTTTGCATCTGTGCCTGGAGTAAAGCAAAATTATTAGCAGTTAATTCACAACAGTCACTCAGATAATCTCAAAAACATCTAAACTGAATTGTACTTATAGGAAAAGAATGCTGCATTTTTGCTGATTAAATGTGTTGGTTAGTCTGTTTGCACGCCTTGGGGAAATAGACCTCAGTCCTTCCTTTCAGACCCTCTGATAGAGAAGTCCATTAATAAATTGTGCAGTCTGGGAGGGTTCATCGTTGTCCTTATAATGACTTGTGTGTGGTGCCTCCTTGCTGAAGGCGACACCTTCAGCTCCTTACAGAAAACTGAAAGATTCATGCTAATTAGAGAGAAGGAAGAGAGCTGAGAAGATGAAAAGGCACTTGGCTTGTGGAATATACAGAAGCACATATGGAACTCACTGTGTAGCTGTGTAGTTACTGTCCGTTAAAACAAGCTTCTGTAAAAGTAGCAGAATTGATTTCAAAGAAGGACTCCTCTCCCCTCCTCCCTGCCTCTTCCCCCCCCCACACAACTGAGACCTTATTAATGTTAGTCAAACTCAGCTTTTATTAGATGTTAGTCAAATGGGTTATTTCCTTTTGAAGAAAAAAGGCAATATTTTTTTCCCCAAATATGTTGATATGAAGATATTTAGCTGGCTGGGAACAGAGAGACACATAGAACAGAAACAGCTCATTTTGCTGTTAATGAGGTCTAGCATCGTCTCTAATTGGCTGTGCTCAGAAATGTACAGGGCAGCTAGGACAGCCGCTGCATTCAGAATGAAGAATAGCCACCTTTCACAAGGTCACCCGTAGCTTATCCTTTGATTCTGTTTGAATGCAAAGACCCTAGATTATAGGGAGATTTCTCAACAGTGTAAGACAGACCATCTCAGAAATGGCTCGCTTCTGCAACTGAATGATTTTCCAGCAGAGATTTATGTTAGAAGTGTATGGAAGTTAAAGCATGAGACAAGATTAAATAAGATATCTCAGGGTTATGTTCTTTGGGCATTTACCTAATAATCACTTCCTTTGAATGGCTGTTTTGTGAATTAAATAACTAATGTTTATAAAGCTTTTTGGAAGATGTAAGTAGAAATACTGTGCAAATACTCACTATTATTTTTACATATGAATTATTGTATATAGAACAACAATCACCTATCTCAGTTACGGACCAAATCCAGCTTCCAATGTTTTTGATAGGATGTATTTCCTCTAAGTTAATGACTAGGTCAAAGTTGTTGACCTTTTTGTTGACTTTTCCATTTCATTTAGGGAGAAAAACATTTTCTTTCCCAACATTATCATTATATACAGAGAGTCTAATCGGAGTGCCATGCCTTATTTCTTTATGTATAATAGCTGATCTTGTAAGTAATACTTATTCAAATGATGCAAAAAAATATTGTTGTCCTGGAAATAAAACGAAAAGCCCAGTCTTTCTAGTACAGCTAAATAGCTTAGGAGTGTCATCATCTCCTCCCTGAACTCAAAAGGTAAATTTGTCAGCTTGTTCACAGTGTTGTTTCAGAGTACTGCAATACAGCTGTGACAGCCATCTCTTCTTGGCAGAGACTATGAATAGAAATACTGGCAATTTGGGAATTTTGCTTGCCTCTCTATATTTTCAGTTCTGTTTCAAGGCTAGCACAAGAGGCTGTGTAATCCTATTTCTCAGCTGTTCCTGTTGTGAGAAATATTCGCTATCTTGGAAACTTATTCTAACAAAGCCTTATTTCTTGTCTCTACCACCAGGTGTTGTAATAGTACAGAACAGGCAGTAACACAAAACCATCTTAAGTGTCATGGTTTAAGAGACTTTTAAGATGTGCTGGAATGAAAACAGTAGTACTTCAAAACTTTTCTTAGTGTAGGAGGTAACTGAAAATGGAAAAGGATGGAGAAGTATTTGAGGAAACTGACTTTAGCAAAGAGGAAAATACTAAGTTCTTAAATAATCCATTTTATTCACACTGCCTAGAGTGGATATTGATAGTATAAACCCACTTGGGGACTACTTGTATATGTATTTTTCTGTATTACTCCACATCCACAATATTTGACAATCTTAATTAGGCATTGAAAGAGCAGTGTTAGATTACAGAAGATACTATTTTAAAGAAGAATTTTTAATGTGTTGCTTTCTGATGGATGTCATTAGCAAGTACAAAACTGCTTTGTTCATGTCTCCTATATTTGCCCTACTAAAAGCCAGCAGAGTTAGCTCTGACTTTACAACTCACTTATGTACGGCAACTTCATATTGACGTTTGCTGTATAAAACTGTGCTATGTAATTTGTTTCTCTTTCCTTAGCTTCATTCTCCTTTGTGAAGATGCCAACAATCAGATGCATCTTAGCTACAGCAGGCAACAGGAACTGGAAAGTTAAGTAGCATTAATTTAATCCTGTGGCAAAGCTGTGCAGAATGTTTGTGATTTAGGCTTGTGTTTCAAGAGTACTAGCTCTTACGGTGTTGGCACAGAAGAGTATTAAGATACTCTGCAGCATGTTACACTCAAGTACAATGATCTCAATGAACACCAAGAACTTTTTTGTTAACTTGCAGGACTGAACAGGAGATGCAGGTGTGCACCACAGGGAGCTGAGGGGAGAGGGAAGAGTCTGTGTGCACACATGCTAGCAACTCTCATGCTTGTCTGAAGTTACCTGTCTGACTTGGTTTCTGTGGCATGCTTTGGCATATAGACAGTTGCTGCCTGGGGGTCAGAGGTTGAATTCACACTCAACTTTCTCAGGTGAATCCAAGCCTGAGCCTAAATATCTTTTTAGCTCCGTTTTCTAAATATGTCTTTATACAATACTACCTTCAAAGCCATTTTCTGTCTTTCTTTCTTAGAAACTTAAGTTTCTAAGTACTTATTTGTGCTTAGCACAACAAGCAACATAGGTGCTTTTTTGGACACTTTGGAAGAGTTGACTTCCCCTTGCTCACCTTTCCTGTGCCATTGCTGCCTGGAAAAGCCTTGTGTTAGAATACAGCTGGGAGACTAGACGGAGAGATACTGTGTTTTGCTGGTGGCAATGCTGTTAAAAAAGTTATTTGAACATATTCTTCTACAATTCATTTATCTCTCCTCAGCCCTCTCTCCATCTCTCCATACGCTGACATGAAAGGCATAGAATACTGATGGCAGGATCTGTGCAGTACTTGGACAAATTTCTAATTCTGTTGCTTTACAAAGTTTAGTTTTTTTTACTTCAGTTTGCTCTAAACAAAGACCTTGAGAGAAAACTAAACCCTCTTAATTTCTAGACCATAAAAATCTTGACACTAAATTTGTAGGGCTTTAAGATATTCTTAATTTATCCCACAGAAAATGTCAGGAAATTAATCCGCTTTTTAAGGTGTAAATTTTTTAAATGTGTAGTGAATCGAAAACAATTTTAGTTGATAATGCATTATAATGATTTTTAAAAGACTTGTATTAGAACGTACAGCCTTTACAAATTTCTGAAAGAAATTATTTGCTGGTTTAACACCTATTTGTTTATATGCCCAGTCAAGATAACAGGACTTCTAGTAGTCATTGTTTGCTTTGGCAGTGGTTTTGGCCCAGTTCATGTCCAAGAGACAAGATTTCAGATGATGCATTTGTATTTAAAGAAAAGGTTTTGTGTCCTGCGTTTGAAGCCACACATTGCAGGATAAATACAGGATAGCACAGGATTAAATAGGACCTGCATTGTTGGTGTCTGTTTCCACAGACACATAATTAGGGAGGAAGAGATGGCAGTGAAAAAGAGCAATGAGTCGAAGTACACAGCACAAAAATAAGATTTAGTATTTGATAATAAATGCAAATGAAGTCATGCTAACCTGCCACCTATGGCAACCATACAGAGTTGTATAAATTATTGATAAAGGTTTGAAGATAGGAGTAGGAGAATGAATGAAGCGCTTCTCCTTCAAGGTGATGAAATGATGGCAGCTGTTCATCCTGGTTCTTCTATGCTGTGGTTACAAGTTAAGGAATTCATTGCTAGAATTGACCTTTAATTCCACAGCATAGATGGTCACTTGTGTTTAGTTCATGAGGTGAGGATCTGTGTAAACACAACTACTCACAGAAATTTGGTGTGTAAAATTTGTTTAGAGAAACACAATTAACAACAAATCCTGAAGGCATGATTTGGAAACTTTGAATGAAAGCAACAATAAAATACCTTTTATAGTTTAAGAAATAAGCCAAATATAAATTCAATTCCATCCCTGTAACTGTTTGCCAATGGAAGCAAATAACACAGCATGCTGTTGTTACAGCTGAAGTGACATGCTCCTCACGGCTTTCATTCTTTGTGTTGATTGACTGAAAAGTTCTCTGTAAATAGGAACTTGAAAAAGAAACTTGGGAACTTGAAGAGAGGCAACCGTCAGTGCCACTAAGAAGTTAATAAAGCACAGCCTGGAGGTGATTCAGAGATGCTACCTTTTGCGTCCTGCTTAACCCTCAGCATTGATCCACACTCAGAACCTTGTAAACAGCTATAAGGATTGATAGAATATGGTTGTGAGGGATAAGAGAAAAGAAAAATAGCTGCAATCAGTTGTCTTCTGATTCCTGTGTGCCATTCTATGCTCTTGAGAGTACAGTGTTATTATAAGACCTAATTTCTTTTCTCTTTTGTACCATCCCTGTAGTTCCTTTGGGATGAACTACAGCAGAAGAGTAACTGTCTAGTAATTTGCATCCAGCTCCTATTCTGGCAAAGGTCAGGATGGGTTTTGCTGCCTGTTTCACCTGAAGCTGTGTTAGGTCCTTAGCTCTGCTCTTAAGGCACAGTGTAATGAATGACTCCAATGGAAAAGTGTGAGCAACTTAGAAGCTGCCAGGAAAGTAAACGGGCCTCTACTGAGCAACTTGGGAGTTTGAGAAGAGGGACAAGGAGAAAAAATCATCCACATGAAGCAATCACATAAATAGAGTGGTGCAAAATTGGTTGACTAGGTGGAGATAGGAGCCCAGGGTTGTACTCAAAACTTTGTCATTTGATTTCCCACTCACGTTGGGCAGTTACTGCTCTTTGATACTTTGAAAAATCCTTTGCAGTCTACACTGAGGATCAAAGCTGGACTACCAAGAAACGTACATTAATACTATTCCGGGTATATGCTGTTAAACAAACTACGTGGTCACCTTCTCTTTATGTGTCTTGATTTCATTTCAAAGGAGAACATGGAGGCTATATTGTAAGAGTTTCTAGAACAGGGATATGATGTGCATTATACTGCCGTGCCTGCTGAAAGTCTCATTCTCTGCATGAACTATGTGCTGATGTGCACTAGCTGGTTTTGTCTGATGTGGTGACATTTTTGTTTCTTTTTCAAGGGAAAAACTAAATTAAACGTAAGTCATTAAGTGAGCCCTTTTCCTACAATAGGGATTTTTCTGCATATATTACATCAAAAGTGAATCCACTTTGGTGCTGAGATTATTTTATAATATCTAGTTATTCTATGATGATGCATAGCTGGGATTTTTATTCTTAAAAAATGTTGGCTGTGGACATCCCCTGGATGGAGACATTTTCTCTTTCCATAGAGAGGGTATCTGAATTTAATTTACCTCTTCTCTCTTTTAGAAGCTGTAAAAGTTTAGTCTTTTGAATTTATTTCTGCATCTGTGGCTGAGTTTTATTTACTTAGGGTCAAAGGCAATAGACTATGAGCTTTTTAAAGTGAGTGGGTTTACTGTCTGGCAAGTTGTACAATGCCTTGTAATTATATTACTTTGATATTGAATTGGCTAGATTTAGAAGTAGTTTTAGTACCACAAGGTACTGCAATTCTAGTGCTCTTTATACCAGATATAAGGTTATTACTTCATCTACTTCTACAGTTGAAAAGAGTATGAAACTCCTACAGTAACCCAAAATTATTGCCATGGGGATTTTGAAGACTTTCTCTACATTTCCATGACACTATCACAAGCACAAGGGTCAACAAATGTACCTATATGATAGAAATGTGGTTTGCATCAGATGCAAATGTGATCTTTTGTTAAAAATAGATACAGGTTTGGAGAATTGTTGAATGTGTAAAGGTAATTTTAAGAGCTGTAAGGGGCAAGTGTATGGAAACTTATGTCTCTGTAAGCACGATATGGTTCCCACAGAACATTAGAGAAAAACCCTTTTCTATTTGGATCTACAACCCAGAATGTTATCCCGAGAGTCAAGGTATCATAAATAATGTTTCTAACTATTCTGTAACAGAATTTATGCTTTTCAATCATGTTTCTGTTACTGCTGACAGTGTAATAGTCAGCTCACTGAAAGTCCTCATCTACAAAGTGTACAATCACTGTGTGAAATCCTGTATTTTGCTGGGTGCCACAGCAAATCAAACCTGTCTCCAGCTTCCTAAAGATATGGACCACGGGGCTGCTCTGGACTTGGAACTCTTCTGTTGCAATTGGGCCAGTGTTCACTAAAGAACTGAAGTGGCAAAACTGGAAGAGGATGGGCATGTAGACTAGAAATGAGAGAGCACTCGTCTGAATTAGCTGTGTTCTGATACTTACCTCAGTGCTCATCTCTGTATTTTATTCAATGACTGATTAAATATATAACACAGAGACAAGCGTTGCTTGGGATGGAAGAGGTTGCAAATGCAATGGGCTAGTGATATAACATGGGGATCATGAAAGAGAATGGTTTGCCTTAGACATAAAGATTATTTATTTTGGTAGTTGGGTTTATGATGTGTTTATTCCCTAGGACTAGAGAGAAAGAAAAACGGCTAAGTTTGCTGAAATATCTTGTTGCATACATATTTCTACACAAAACTAAAGATGTCAGTGTCACAGAAAGTTCTGATGCACAGAAAGGAAGCTGTGCAAAGCCATAAAAGATGTACCTTGTTTCTTCTGGCATTGCATTTTATGTGAGTTCTCAATGAATTACTATGTATGATAGCTAGCTTAAAGACAAAAAGAATTGCTTTGGGGATCCTGTTCATAAAATGATAGTGTTTACCTTGTGTCTGCCACACTGCTTACAGGTGAGAGAACTAGTTTGTTCTTTGTTTGTTTGTTGTTAAAATTGACATTCTTTCAAACTAAGTGTCCTGGTTTGGGGTGGAGCAGAGTTAATTTACAGTTCAGTGAGAGAGACTCTTGTTTATACTTGTTGCTGCAGCCATCAGCATCAATTGAGTTGTTTATATAATCCCTGGAAGGGTTGAACCTGTGGGGAGGAGTAGACAGGTCAGGTGACCCAAACCTCACCAGTATGGTGAGGGTATTCCCATCTGCCCCTTGCTCGGTATAAAAGCTGAGAGATCAAAGAGGTTGGGTTGGGCGCTTCTTCAATGACTGATGTCTGAGGAGGACCCTGTCAGTTTCTCTACTGTTGATCCTGATCTGTGGGTTCTTGAATCAAGATCTGGAGTCTAGTTTCCATTTGTTACTGAGTCCAATGTGGAAGTTCCCCAGTGCCTGCTGGTGACATCTTCCTGTGATCTTGATACCATTTTGTATATATTTGATCTGTTTCATTATGTCTTTTTTGTTTGGTTTATTATTAATATTTCATTAATGTAGTTTAGTTTATTTCTAAACTCATAAATCTCTCTTCTTCCTCCACTTGAAGTGAGAGATTGGGGAGAGCATCTGTCGTCTTGTCATTGGCCAACTCAGACCAAACTGTGACATTAGGAATGCTAACTTGTGTCTTGTTTTGTCTGTGTAAATCCAACTGTGGACAGTAACTCTTTGTATGTGACCATCGAGAGGGATAAATCTTAAAAAAAAAAAAAAAAAAAAAAAAAAAAAAAAAAAACCAAAAACCACC
>VZRU01001953.1:64097-121743 GCA_013398155.1 Pedionomus torquatus
CCTAACCCCCCCAAATCCTACCCTAAGATTTTTAATTAAATAGTTGCATCGTTCTAGGAGTCAAATAAGAAATAGCAAACCATACTTCGTAGCAATAATGTCTTTGAGAGGAGGCTTTTAAAGAAACAAATATATTATATATAGTTTGCATATATATGTAGTTTTATACCTGTTCTTCAAACCAGGAGGACCCTAAACTAAGAAAAGCTAACTTAAATGACCCTGAACTATTTTGAGTTAGCTTTTAGTTTCTTAGTCTGTAACTCCAATTTGAAAATCATCTGTTCTTTCAGTCCTCAGGCACTTCGTTTTGCTGAGCTTTCTCCCCAAGAGCCATTAGTGTGTGATGTTACTTGGTTCCCTGCAAAAGGCTCATCGCTACAGTCACTCTGCTCAGA
This sequence comes from Pedionomus torquatus, assembly GCA_013398155.1. Taxonomy (NCBI): domain Eukaryota; kingdom Metazoa; phylum Chordata; class Aves; order Charadriiformes; family Pedionomidae; genus Pedionomus; species Pedionomus torquatus. The sequence goes on from VZRU01001953.1 coordinate 64,496, forward strand.
TGCAATTACCTTGGTTTGGGCTTAGAGTGAACATGAAAAAATAGTCCATTTACTGATGACACAGTGCTTATCTGAGCCACAGTACCTATGATATTATATGTAGTCTGTGTTGCATAGTATACAGTCACGGAGGTTTAAACCGCAGCAATATTCAGTAGGAAAATATTTGGCTCTGTCTCATTAGAGCTGAGTTTCTACTTTGAAGGGTGAAAAATAACCCCAAACCCAAACAGTAGAAAAGTTGAGTAGAGTGTCTGAATCTTTGTAGGGTCAAGAACTCTGCAGCTTATTCTCAGAGCACCACGATTTTTGCTGACCATCATACTTGCCAACAGATAAGGAGTTTGGTTTGGTCTGATACTTGCAGTTTGGAATAATTAACAAATATCCCATGAGGAATAAGAATCTGCCTTGTACCATCAGACAAGAAGCATACATGCAGCTGAAATACCTATGAGACTGGGAGAAGGATGGAGTGTTTCCAATAGCTACAAACTGACAGGCCTACTTCTGCCACCCAGTCAGAGATTTTGATGATGTCTTATGCTGGAGGACTGTTGTGGTTTAGCCTCAGATGGCAACAAAGAACCAGGTGGCAGCCCTGTTGGCTCTAACACCCCACAGCAGTGGGGAGAGGATTGGAAGAAAAAGGCAAAACTCGTGGGCTGGAACAACAACTGTTTAAGAGAACAAGTAGAACAAGGAAAACAGTAATAGTAACACAGATGGAGAAAGATATAAACGTGATTATGAGACTGACCACTGACCGACCGACCGCAGCCCTGGACCCATCGCTGACCCCACACCCCGTACTGCCTGTTACCCCTCCCCTTCCCGGCCAGCTCCCTGCTACTTGCTGGGCATGGCTCAGGTGGGGTGGAATACCTGTGCCCTGGTAGAGCCAGGGGAGAATAAACACTGTGCCTCCCAGAAACCAGGACAAGGACCCATGGCTCAGTTGTCCTGAGGAAGTCCGGATGCTCACTTCTGTCTAGGTACATTCAGAGATGATTTGGCAAGTAAAACCAGTTTTCATATCTGATATCAAATATATCTCCATGGCAGATCTTTTGCTTTGAGAAAACAAAACTTGCTTGTTTCACCATATTAAGCTGTACTTGGTGAAAAAGACAGTTGCTCTGACAACCTGTAGAAGACTGGGAGCAATTTCTGACATTTCATGCATTTCTTGCTATTGAAGCTTGACTTTAGATTTCAAATCAAAGAAATAAAACATTATTATTTGAAGAAACAACTTTGTCTTAAAAGGGGAAGAAAAGAATAAGAGTGCCATTACTCTGTAATTCTGTTTTCTTTTCTGCTTCTGGCCTGATGTCTATCAGCATTAGGGATTCTTTCTCACTTTGAAATAAGCATATAAGTGAACCCTAGCAAATATCAAGGCTAAAACATCTCATATATGGAATAATTCCTCTAAAGGTGTCACTTGCTAAAGAGTTCAAAACAAATTTACATGGTTACTCCTAAAGTAAACTACCACCTCCACCACCAGCAGAGTGAGAAACAGGTTTTTACCAAAAAATGTTTGCCTCACTTGGAGTTCAAATAAATTGCTGTTTCAATTCAAGCAGACTTATCAGTCCATGAAACTAATATTAACTTCATCTTTATGCTTTTTAGGCTTCAAGAAACAAAACTGTCTTAGAGTCTAAAACTGACCTGATGTAAGGGGAAAAAGTGACAATGAGTAGCTGAGAGGTGGCCCAGAGAGACCGTGAAAGAATGATGTTTGTAGTTTCTTTGAATATTCCCTGTGCTTTCTATCTTTAGATCCCTGTGGCTGCTGTTGAGATTGCATTGCTGTTCTGAGATTTAACAGAAAAAAAAAATTAAAATAAATAGAATAGTGATAATATGGCATTAATTTGTGGAAATAAGCAACAATTTAAAATTGGACAAAGAGAAAGATAAATGCAGGAAGATGAATTAAGATGCTGACACCTATTAGTGTCTGAAGCAAATGAATTTTATTTTTTATTATTATTCTTTTTTTTTTTTAGTAAAAGATGCTTTGATGTTTTAGCTGGGAGGAAGTAGCACTAATGGTCTTTACTCGAGTAACTATGGCAATTAAAAATTCCTGCTGTGATCAGTATTTATTAGATGTTAATGTTTTGGTAATACTGTATTGCTGCTAAAATCTAACTCATTGGTTGTATACGGCCAAAAGTATAGTCAAAGGTAGTGTTAACTGGTATTTCCTAATAAGCTGTTTACAACATTTTATGTTCTAAGTGTGCTTCAGCCTTTTGGTGCTTGTAATATTCTGAGAAAAACAAACTGAATTCTCACTGGCACTGATCTTTCTCTCTTTCTCCTTCCCTTTGTCTTTCCCTTTCCCTTTTCTGAAGGCCAGAATGAAGAGTGCTAATTAATTTGTCTGTCCTTCTGTGTATCTCAAGCCACTGAGTTCTAGCCAGGAATTCCTTCTGGAAAGGAGATGAGAACCCTCCAAAGCTGGCAGGACCACCTCTTGGAAAAATGTTCAGTTTCAGTTCAACAGCTCCCAAGTTCTGCTACATCCTGTGAGAATCTACCTCAAATATTTATTTTTTGTCCTCTTCTATTGGTGTTACCTAAGTGTACTCTTTGCAAAAAATCTCTTCCAGTCAGGAATGTGATTATGTGAAACTGTAGTATCCTTTACCAGCAGTCTGCTAAGGGATCGTTAAATCCACAGCACCTCTCTTAAAGTTTCTTCCTCTGTCCTTGCTTTTATTCCCTGCTTGATCAAGTTCTTCCTTCTTTTATTACTGTTCTTCAAGCCTATGTGCAGATTTTCAGATATTTTAGTGACTTCTAGACCTCTTAAAGCAGTTTAAGCTGAAATCCTGGACCCTTATCTGACTTGTAGCCTTATTTCCACCTGTCCAATAGCCTGTTCTACTTACTCCTATGGCTCATTTCTTCTGCATATTCATTAGGTTGTTTCCTATATGAGAAATTAAAGCTTTCTTCTCAGATCTTATATTATCAGTCCCAAGATAATAACTTGATGCAGCCATGAGTATCATCTGAACAGTCCTGATACTGTCTTTGGATACATTTGCTGTCAAATTCTATCGAGTGTCTAAGGAGCATGTGGGACCTGTGATGCTAAGGAGCTGTAGCTAGCCACAATGCTGCCAGATTTCAGGGCTTTGTAACACATCATGAGATGCTAGAGTTTTCCAGTGAATGGCTTAGGCAGAATGACATATTTTCCCAAGCCATCTTCTGTGACACATCTGAAACTTCCCCCATGCAACCTGTGCAACTCTCAAAAGAGCCAAAGTGATCTGTTTTGTGGGTGGGTTTTTTGGTGGTTTGGTTGGCTTTGTTTGGGTTTTGGGTTTTTTTTTTGTTTGTTTGTTTGGGTTTTTTTGTTTGTTTTGTTTTGGGTTTTTTTTGTATCTATGGTTGGGCTTGATCTCAAAGCTCCCTTGTAACTATGAAGATTCTGTGAAGATACTATGAAAGTAGCCTAGTTTCACTAGTGAGACATGATTTAATAAAGACATGTACACAACCATAATCTTTCATATTCATATCTCATTGAAGATAGCAGATGCACATATAATTGAATGTTTGCGGCATTAGGCTTAAAGTTTATGTATTAGTTAGAAGATATTTTTTAGGGATATTTTTGGAGAGGAGTTGGTCTTTGTATAGGACTGGGTGCACAAAACTGAAGTGTTACTATGGCAGAAATAGTGCTGTGCTGCTACAGTTTTCTCTTTAGGACTCTTCCCTGGTTAACAGGAGGATTTGGTGGTATTTCTGAGTAGAGATGAAATGGTTCACATATCAAAAATGTGTGCGCTGAGGAGGCGGAAAGGGAGGACACATTTACAGCCCATTAGTTTAACTAATGTATTGAAGTAATTATTTGGTGTCTTAGTCCTCTAGAGATCCCAATGATTTGTTTTTCTTCTACAGAACCATCTGGTTGTCATATAGCCCTGTTTATTAATTTTACCCCTGGCTCTTCTAGCATGAATATGGTGTCTTATTTATCTCTGTATTTATTACTGCTTTAAAATCAGTGTCTTCCTAAAGTGTCTTTCTGAGACTAATCTTTATCGAAAAAGAGGAATTTTGTGAGGTACTGCTGGGAGAAATCTGGAAATTTGTGACCTCTTTATTATTTTTTTTTAAATTAGTTCCTTGGGTAGTTTAAATAAAAGCATCTCTGCTACTATCAATAACGTATCTCTAATTTGCATCTAGTCTGTATCTATAAATTGTCCCTGGCCTAGAACACTAAGATTTCTTTCTGGAGGCATTACTTTTATATTTTATTACTCTCTTTCCATCCTTCCTGCCCATTTTCTCTTTATGTTTACTAGCTGGATGTCAGTAAAAAGTAGACTATTCCTTCATTAAACATGTTCATTGTCACACCTGGGTCTGATATGTCTTTAGAAGACACCCATTGATAATATCCACTCTATTAGATTCCTTACAGTTTTAGAAAAAGTTCCTATTCTTATTCTTCTGAGCCTTGAAAAATATATGATTTCTGAAACATACATAGAAACCATGTGGTTATTGAATGTTAGCTTTTATATTATAAAATATTAATAATTATTAGAAAATATTAATGAATTTATATTTATAATATAAATTTATAAAAAATAATAATATATTAATTATATTAATAGTAATTAAAATATATTAATAAAGTCTTTTATATTGCAGAAAGACTTTGCAATATGTCAAAGAGTAAATGACTGGACCAAGTCACTGTGAAGATCGGATTGTGTCTTGAGACAAAGTACATTTTCAGGTAAATTTTACATGTTTAAAAAATTCTTATTTTCTGTGAATACGCTCCTATATAACTTCCTGTCTGCAGAAAACAGTCATTGCTAATTTTGGAATATTTTTAAGAGTTAGTTCTTGTTTGAAAATGGTCTTCCTTACATCTGACTGTTTATTGACTTATCCAAAGTCACAGAGTAAATCTACAACTTTAGTCAGGAGTTTCTACCTTGGACTCCTAAACATTAAACCTTCCTTAAGCATATTTGCAACCCAGGGTTATATCTCTTAAGTATCTCTTCAGACTTTTCTTGTCTTTTAGAGCTGTATCCACTGGAAAAATAGATACTTAGAGTTACAACGGTAGTATCAGAAATTCTGCTTAGATTAATGATCCAAGAGCTCTCCTTAAGATAAAGTGAAGAAAAACTTGCATAATACTTTAAATAATAATAATATCAGTGACCTCTAAGAAGGATTCTTGATAACCTGTTCTGTTGGCAGCTCTCCCATGGCTGGCTACTCCTTCACCTGGGTAGCTTGACATATTAAGATAAGACCATTGTCCATTATCTTCATTATATTTTGAAATTATGCTTTGAAATTCAAGTCCCTTTCGGGGTGAAAGGAATATTTTCAGCACCAAAGTAGATGCATGGGTTTGGAAAGCACAACTAATGCGTTATAACAATTTCATATCACAAGTCAGATCATATATAGCTTAAATACAGATTAAAAAACCCAACCTGTATAAAATTAACGTGTAGACCACTTCATCCACATCTGTCTGTGTTAATCCCTGACTGAAAGCTGCATATATCACAGGATTAGTAGCTATGTCTTAAACATACCATTTTTTCTGCATAGTAATCATTGAAGCAACACCAAACTCAGTCATGCCTTCTTTTCCATCAGCACTGAATAAGTAGAGAAAATGTAATCACATGTTACAGATGGAAAGCTAAGGGAAGTGGACACATTCACTTCATTTTGACAGATTAAGTGCTGGGATCCCACTCCTGCTGCAATGTAAGAAGAGTCTTTTGTGACACTGGGAAGATGTGGCCTGAACCCTACACAGTGTTTGTTCACACATCCAAAGAGAATAGCAGCATTTTACATAAAAATTATATGCCTTGTTGCTTGGAATTAATTTGGGCAGCAGGAATTTCTCCTTCGTTCCACAATCTCAAAATCCCTTCAGCCTCCCAATGACCAAACAGGTTAGGGTTAGAGTTACAGGTGAGGTAGGGGTTAGGAGGTTAGTGCGAGTGGGAAGTGTTTAAGGGTTTCGAGGAAGGGGCTTGCTTTAGGGACTAGTGAAAATAGAGCAAGGGACAAGGATAAGGGGTAAGGTGTAGGGCTAAAGATAAGGGTTGAAGCCTAACTGAAATGGTTTGCAATCATATCAAGCTCATCAGTGTAACTGATGTGCGGAAAAACAGCTTTACAACCTTAGAGGATTATAAAGGAGGTATATTTATTCAGTGCTGGATGCACATGGGATTGCTCCCAAAGATGTGCACACCGAGCACCATTGTTTCCTGCGATTATATGCACAAAGCATTACATATTCATGAGAATACCTAACATGCTCGTACATATTCAGTAACTACTCTGCTTCATATTAAAATGAGTTCTCTTCCCCTCTGCGTCTGTGCAGTGCTTCTTGGTAGTAGTCATTAGGGGTCTCAGTGATGAAGTTAGTAGTCTTCCTCATTGTGAACTTTTCACCCCAGTGTCTTCTGCAAGCTCAGATCATCCCTGGAGCTCATCTGGCCGCCAAGCCTGGTTTTGGCTAGTTTCGTAGCCTTGGCTCCTGTTTTGCTTTATGTCCTGTTCCTAGAGGGTTAGTTCTTTGAGATAAGCAGACATCTGAAAGGCTTTAGAACTAAGACAAACTACTTCAAGTTTTCACGCCTTTTCTCTGACAAAGAAAAACAACTACTAAACCCCTAATCATAATGACCTAGATCCCCATGATTTTTTTCTTATATGCTGAACCCTCAGCTCAATGCACTGAAGGGACTTGACAAATGCTGATGTAACAACAGCTGTATCAGTAACCTGGTTACTCATACTGACTTTATTTGTCATAAATTTTCATAGCAGAAAAGTCTTTTTTTTGACCTGTTCTTTAGAAGGAAAGAGGAAGGTGATGCTGGATGGTTAGACCTACATCATTATCATCACTATGCAGGTTGAATTAAAGGTTTATCTTTCTCAATTGCATATTTTGACTTTCAGTTTTAATATAGCTTCTGTGATTCACTTCCAAGGTGACAATTTTTTTCATAGAAATGCCCGCTGTAAGGTTGTCTGAAGGCCATCAAGTCCAGCCTCTGGGGAAAGCAATAGGAATATAACACCAAAGATAGTTTGCTGTTCACGTACATGGTTATCAAAATACTTTACACTGTAGAAATGACCGCCCAAGCAATTATTACAGTCTATTGATGGGGGGAGAGTGTAATATTGAAACACGTGAATGGCAGTATTTTCACAAATTTCACAAATAATCCTCCTCTGTGGGAAAATCCACTCTGAGGGTAGCAAGAGATTTCATATGATGATGTTCAAGTGAAGAAACCAGGCTTTGGAAGAGAAAGAAATCTGGTATATGAAATCAGACCCAACGTGGCAAAAAGTTGGTTTATGAGAATCACTTGGTTCCTGACCCTTGAACAGTGTATCTGAATAAAAATGCCAGGAAGACAAGAACTCAGATGTATGAACATCAGATAGCCTGTGTGTAAGTGGAAGAATCAGATGATTGATCCTAAGATGGGAAGTGAAAGCCTAGATATTTAATTATGTACTACAGAGATGAGAAAGAAAAAATAATGGCTGCTAACTTCATTACAAGTACAACAGAATTTTAAAATATTGTAATGAAATGAGTTCAAAGCTATGAGACACCTACTGTGGTTCAGAGGTGTTCTGAGATAAATGTTAAATTCAAATCTACTTGCAATTGATGCTTATGACTGTTTGCCATTAATATATTATAGTTGAACCAAGTTAGCTTTAAGGCTGATTTTAGTTAGGTTGGTCTAACCTTTAGGCTCAGGCAAGACCTTTCAAAGTCATGACAGAAATGTCAGGAATGTCAGAAATGATGAATTACCTTCTGAAAGACTTTTCAGTGATATTGACTTTCACTGTGTTTGAATATGTGAATACATTGATGACTATTTTTAATAATGCTTCTGTAAATTAGAAAATAAGCATTGTTATGCATCTTCTTTTTTATAAATAGGATCATATCTTACCAATCAAAATTTAATTGCTTCTTGATAGAGTTATAAAAGGGAGAGAAAAAATAGTGACACAAAAATATAAACTGCTTGGAATTTGACTGGATTTCCTATAAAATCTTAGCTGAAAGTGAATATGAACTAGCTTGAATAGGGTTATAGTAATATATCTTAAGCTAGTCAAAACCATAGATGTAATAGGCAATGAATAACAGCAATCTATCTGGAAATTGGTATTAGGAAGAGTTTTATTAAATGTCTCCTTGTTTAAGCACTCAGAGAGGGTATTGATAATAATTTAAAGAAATCTGAGGGTAGTACTGAAATGCAAGAGAGATACTCATGCTCATCCTAGTTGAAGCAGATAATAAAACAGTAATTTTAAGAAAGTAGGAAGTTACAATATGAGAAAATAACCAAATGAACATTGTCAGGAAAAAAAAAGAAGAGGTAAATTACATAGCTGAGGAGGATCTCAGTGATGCCTTATAAAAACTCATGAATGCTAGTGGGAAGATACTCACAAAAAAGCTGTTATAATGAAGGAGATCTAGGGTGACAGAAATATGGTAGAAAACAATATGCTTATGATATGGTCCCAAAGAGAACTCATTCAAAATTGACCTGTCACACAAAAGCATCTAAGGTAGGGTACCCTTCTTTATATGGCAGCGATGTGGCAGCTCAGACCAACTTATTATCAGAGAAAGAGCAAAGCTTAGCAATTTCAAAGACTCTGGGGTCAGAGATGTATAGATTAATTTAAAATTTAAATGTGCTGCTGTTACGGGGTCAAATGCTCCTTTGTCTCCTGTCTAGATCATCTTATATGTAGCATTTTCATGTACTGCGGTTCTTGTTATATGTACTTTTAGCTGGAATGCTGTTGTTCTCTTCTACTCTAACATTCAGAACTGTGCAGTACACTAAATAACAACATTTTTAACCCCTCTCTTGATCATCTGCGGTTCTTTTCTTCAAGAAGTGAGACCAGTGAGACTGCGATGAAACAGAAATTTCCTCCAACACAAAACCCGACAATAAGGACTGGATTATTGATTTTTTTTTTTTTGCGCAAACAATATTACAATCTTTTATTTAAGACTAGAGGTTTAGGCTGGCCAAGATGGTCTAGGCCTAACTCAGTCTTGTATGCATCCATCTGCCACCTACTGGAATCTGTTGTCCCTGAGTCATTCCTACTGTCATTCTGTCCTACTGTCCCCATAGTCATTCCTTCTGTGATTCCTCTCCTTCCCCAAACCAAATAGCTAATCCCAGCGTGCACAGTTTGCATCTGTATTGTGTGCTGTATATTAGTAATGGAGTTATATTACTAAAGTAAGATTTGCAGGGAGGGGCGTATTTTATATTAAAAATACAATCTCGCCTCAGTTACCCCTAGATTATCCAGGTAGCATTGCTACTGTGTGAATCACCTAAACCTGTTTCCTGAGATCCTGAAACATAGTGATAGACTTAATAACTAAGATAATGTTATGCAGCTGTATAGGCAAATTTTAAATTAAAGGAAAACAAATCCCTGAGAGGTATGTGTAACTAATTAATTTGATTAAAGGAACAATTTTTCCAAAAAACGTTTAGAAGTTGAGTGTAGATTTAGGACAAAAGGAAAAAAAACAACAAATAGTAACACTGAAAATAATTAGCTGACTTTCTCTATTCTTCCAGGAAAGAATTGTCAAAAGTCAATACTGCTAGCTGTTGGGAAAGGTTTAACAGTGATAAAGATCAAACCCAAAACGGACTACCATAATTGCTCCAACGAATCTTGTTGTTAGAGCAACAGCTAATTACTGCTGAACTTCAATTATGTAGCTGTAGTGGGAGCTACTGAATAGTTTCAGAAAATTAGTTTTGCACAAATGACAGAAATTTCAAAGTAATTAATCTATTGAGAGGGTTTGCCTTGTCTGAGGAAACAGATTATCTTACTATCTGCTACATTAGATAACTTAGCTTCAACGAATAAAATAATCTGTTCAGTGAATTCAGGAGTGCACAAAATAGAGTGAAGTTTAAGAATTTTGGAAAAAAAATTAAACTGTGAGGACTGTTCTCCATAGTTTCTGTAATACTGATGTGTATGTATTAAAATTGGTTATGGCAGTTGAAAATAAACAAAATAATAAAAAAAAAAATAAATACAATAAATACAGAGCTAAGCTATCTAATTCCTTGCCACAGGCTGTTGCAGATGCTAGAAGTTTGCTGGTGTTCAAAATTGATTTGATACATTAATAGAAGAAAAAATGATCTGGGGCTATTAAAAAAAAAAAGATGCCAACTGTGGCTCAGGAAATTTCAAAACAAAGAGCTGAAACCTGGAGGCAATTTGGGGAAATATGTTTCTCTCATTTTCTTTATACTTTTCCCTGGGAATTCTCTATTGGCTGCTACTGACTACAGCATACTGAACTAGACAGATCTTTCATGTCATATTTTATTGTTGGTCCCATTTTCTCACTGAATCTTTTTAAACCTAAAGTGGTTACTTTATTTATCCATGTTAAGTGATCCTCACAATTGCAAATCTTCCCGTTAACCTCCCAAGAAGTGTCATCAAGGCTTATAGATACGGTTGCTGAGTCCATGTGCCTCATAAGACAATGAGACCTGTTTTTCACTAAATGGTCTCATTTTAAAGGAAGGAGTTTTCTGGGAAGAATGAGACTAAATAGAGAAAGGTGACTTTGCTTCACTATGGAGTTTTGGGAAATAAAAGTATATATTATTCTGACACTTTATCCATCACTTTGTTGCAGGTTTCCGTTTGCCTATGTTCCTGACCTTTTAAAAACTGATGTAGAGTTATGTACAGAAACTAGCTCTAGAAATTGTTGGACTTAGAAAAAAGCTGCTGGTCTATGTGGCCTTGATATTGCTTGAAGAATAGTGTGCTTTCTTTTGAATAAAATAGGCTATCTATGATGAATGTCTATGAATTCTCATCATGCAGAGAACATTCTGCTTTCCAGATAAATTTAAATGCATCTGATGTAGACAATTTCTCAGGAAAACTCGTTTCCTCTTAGTCCTACAGTAGAGCACAACTCTTCTTTAATCTTTGGTGGAATTACGTCACAGATAATCCTTATTTTGTTGTAATTCATAGGTTTCTTTTTCATTGATTCCATCAGTATTGCTACAGTGAGAAAAACTTCTGACATTATGTCCCCAAGACTTTAAGGAAAGAAAATAAAGTTGGTAAACTTTTAGGTTAACTCTTATGATCCTTCCCAAAATGTTGAAACATACTGAAATCAGATTTGTGATCTTACCAGCAACCTGTGCTCTTTGTTTCTTAATAGATTGCTATTGTCAGTTACAAAAATGAACTGACCTAAACTGTAATGTGAATTGAACTGAACTGTTAGTGAGGACAAGTCTGATAGAAATGGGGCACTCAGCAGGGTAAATGTGTAGACTGTAAGTTCTAGACTAAAATTTCATGCCCATGTGTATTCTCAAATTCCTTAGCATGATGAAAACTTTTTATTGGGGTGGTCAGACAGAACTGGCTGTGGTCTGCTGTATTTTGAATGATAAATAATTGGATTGAATTTACTGAAAATAAATGTGTTCCTGGGACAGTGATCACATCAGTTTACCTTTAGTTTAAGGGACAAATTTTACTGTTTCTTACTATGAGGTTAACATTAATTTGAACAGGAGATTAATTAATTTTTAATAGTGTAGCAGTAGGATTACTTAAATAATCCTCAGAAAAAAATGTATTCCCTAAATATAGAATACTTCTCAGTTTAATTTAATTGAACTATAAGGCAAAGAGTATGTATGAAGATAGATGTGTAGATCAAGTTCCACTTTCAGACAGTTGAAGAAATTTCAAGAGAACCCTAATTTCTGGTGTCTGGTATGCTAAGAACATGGTCTATCACAAATCTGCCTTTGGAATAGTACTGCCAAACATACAAACATATGTATTTAAAAATCAGTACAGTAGTGGAAGGGCTAAAAGAATTCAGAGTGAAAATACTCTTTATTTACTGTAGGCAGCATTTGATTAGGGTATACATTACTTTCTAGTTAATGGATAAAGAAAATCTTTATCTGCAGGCAAGGAAAATTTCACACAAGGTAAAAATCTGATGTTAATCAGAGAAGGGATAGTGCTTTAATCACTAGTCTGATTTGTCATTCCAGACTCTTACCATCTCCTTACTGTTGTGTACTCCAGTAGATATTCTAATCCTTCAAAAAGTGACAAAAATAAATAAATAAAAATATCCAACCCTACAAATCCAATGGATTCTCAAGACCAAGCCACTCAGTCCAAGAGATCCACCTGAATGTGGTGGATAAATTCTGTCTGCAGCTTTTCAATTGAACCAATAGTAAAGAATATTCACTGTTAGTTGTATTTTTCATAAAAAAAATTGCTAGTGATAAGATGTTGCCACTTCGGCCAGCAACAGCTGAACTGTTAGAAGAAGTTATTATCTCCATTATTTTTCAGACTCTTTCCTCTGTCACTGCTAGGGTAGCCACTTTTGAACATCCCCTTTGAATGACCTAGGAGGTGGATCCTGCTGAGTAGGCAGGAGTCAATTCCTCAGTGTGGACCATGCTCTGCTTCTGCAGGGAAGCTTGTGTACTGGTTTGCATAGGGATGGAGCAGAAAAAAGAAGGACTGCCTAGTTCCTTTGTACTTAGAAGCAAACATCATCCCAAGTAATTTCCTTTACCACTGGTCTCAGAGGATGATAACTCCACAAAATAAACAATCACAAAATGTTAACAAGCAGCATTGTCACTGGATGGCCATTAGACACTGAGAAATGGTAGTTCTGTCTGTGTTGGAAAGTTACAAATTACACTGTATGGCAGTAAAAATACTCACTGTCAGGCCCAGAAGCTGCCTGCAGGCCTAGTGTTTGATGAATCAGAAAACATTTATTTGAGCAAACCATCAGACGTTACACATCTAAGTATACCTCCAACAAAAGGAAATAGGGTGGTAGTGAAATTGTGCCTGATCTCTGAGCTCACCACCTAACCTAAGGATCCTGGGCTGGAATTACGTATAGGACCTCCTCACTCCATGTGTCCTGGATACAAAGACTGTTCAAGTACTGAGGGAGTGAAAGGAAAAGGAGAAGGCTACGAATTTTCTGGCTGGAAAAGGGAAGACATAAAGGAAAAGTGGTAGTAATGTGTGGGAAAGATGAAGAGGGAAGAATTGTTTTAGGGTCTACCATTCCAGCATTATATTTTATTTCAAGAAGTCAGGCTTATAAAATTAAGTTACAAAGTGGCAGATTAAAAAGAGCAGATAATTCTTTGTGCCTTGTATAGTGAAACTGGGCAGCTCTGCCACAATGTGTTGCAAAGGCCAATGTTTACATGGATTCAGGAAAGCAACTAGAAAGGTTCAACGATGAAAAAAAGATGTTAATCTGTTATCAAGAGCTATTAATACAAAGATACTACGTCAAACCCCAGAATGTCTTGCACCACTTGTGACCAGATGACTGCCTGGGGAAGAATGTTTGCTTTCTTATAATCTTTCTTAGGCATTTGCTGTTGTCCACTGTAAGGATAGTTGGATGTTGGGTAAGGCTATCACTGTGCAAACTAAGTCTTTACCCTGATATGGATTTCTAATGGGGGAGACTCAGAACTCTAAACTGTAACAAATGAAATGAGAATATTCACTGTAGTTTCAGTGATCTCTGACACAAATGTTGATGTACTTATGTTCTGGCATGTCTATGACTGCAGCCCTTTAGATCAGAGCTGCGGGGTCCTGAGAGAGCATTAAAAGAGGAGACAACAAGAAGATGTGAACTTTAGCGAGTGGAGAGTTAAAACAGAATTATGGGACTGCTAGTGCATGAAGTCATCTCTGCTCTTGATGACATTTTGCAAGGTTATATTCAGTGATGAATCATTAAACTGCTCTGTCTTGGAAACACCAGCAACAGAAATATCAGCTGCTGCTTTTTTCCTTTGGTTTTACTTTATTTATATGTGTCAAGATCCTGGAAAGTTGCCAGTAAAATTTCTGTCTAAAGCATCCAAGGGTCAGCATCTTCTATAATACAGATAAATATTTTTATGGACTCTTAATTCGGTATATTTATTAGACATCAAATGTCCTATGTGGCAAAAAACTAAACCATATACAAACACGTAGCAGCTTTCCAGCTAATTTTTGAAGTCCAACTTTGATTTCTGCTGTATCGATTTCGAGTTTTCTTTCTATTAGAAAAATTGCTTACCATCACACTTTAGCAATACTGTTGATATTCCTGGTATTACATTTCTTCTAAACTTGATTTCTTCACAATGTTGAAAGCACTTGCTACTTTTGAATCAGGAAGTTTTTCCCAAATTAATCTCTTTGCATAGGAACAGGATATTATTTCATTTCAAACTGCCTTGCATATGTGTATATGAAGTAAAGATACAGTTTTCAAAGGAACTTGGTGGAAGGAATAAGATAACAAATGAACATTTGTCACATAAATGTTGATCGTGGGTATGAGCTCTAAATAGCTAATCTTCCCTCTCCTCTTCCCATTACTTCTTATGAAGTGTATACTATATTTAATTTCTAACAGCTATATGCAATCATGCCTGGAATATGAAACCCACCTGCAAGGTACTGCTATGAAACCAGATAGTGCAGTGAAAAAAGGAAAGAGAAGCCAAGATTTCTGCATTTAATTTTGCCTAATGCCAGAGTCCATTTCTGCTTTGCACATACAGAGCACTTCATGATACCATTTATCAGATATATGTAACTGTTCCCCCTTTTTTCATTTATAACATGGATACAACTTTGCAATTTCCTCAGGAAATCAATGTCAAAATTGAGATTAAATTCTTTCTGTTTTGTTCTCCTTTAATACACCAGTGTTTTTAATATAATTTCTGATGAATATTTCAATATTTCATCAGTATTCATCTCTATTAGAAGATGAAAGAGAGCTCAGGGAAAGAAAGTTTTATCACAGAATTCAGATATATATTTTGTCCCTAGAGAGTATGTTCGGCTTTCTTGAGCCTACAGATGTAAACAGTTATTAAAATGCTGCATGCATTTCAATAATACAGTTCACCTAGGTATTAGTCACTAAGCAAAAAATTCTGTAATATAAATGAATAATAATAAAATCATTTAGCAGCTCTCCTTTTTACACACACCTTTTATCAGTTTCTGAAGGTTGAGGCTGCTGTCACAGAAACATTCTATTTACCTGCTCATGTTTACTCATGTTTGAATGACTGTGGAATTTTTGTTTACCAGTGAATTAAACAAAGTTTAACATAGTACATTCAAAATTGTGCTCTTTTCTCTTGCCATTGATTTCTAACCATGCTTGTGTTCCTTCCAAACATTTCAGATAGTTTTGTAATATTATTACAGTATACTGGCCTCTAGTAGGTATCCCTTATCTTAAAAGTGGTTCCATTGAAAAGTTATTGGCAGGAACAAATATCCTGTCTGCTAGATTTTCTGAAATATATTTTTAGAACCAAGTTTTTATATAGCTGAAGAACTTGAGAACTGAAGTTCTGCAGATGTTCTTGTCGATTCCATTCTGCAATTGTTCTTGTTGATTCCATTCTGCAATTGTGCTGAAATACTACTTCCCTAGAAAAGTCACGGGAGATTGGAATGAAATTTTGAATGCTGTAAATGTTGTCAGCTTGATGTGGTGACAAATTTGCAAGAAACCCTGCAGGGTCCGAGCTAATTTTAGATGTAATTACAGAGATGCATGTAATTGACTGTGTCCAATTAACATCAGAAGGTACAACTGGAATTTTTATAATACTGGAATTCAAGACAGCCATTTTATTATTTTGGTCTAGGTCTAAACCAATATAATCTATTTGCAGTATCTCTAAATCAACTGAATACTAAAAAGGGGTGATCTTTTCCTAGTCACATATACTATTATCTGAACGATTTTTCTAGTAAAGCATGAAATGAGTGCATTTGTCCTAGACACTGAGAAGTAACTTTTATGGTAACAACTTAGAGGATACTGTCCTGTTTCCTACATCATGACATTGACTAAAAATGTAAGCAGCATTTTTGTATCCTAAAGGAGAAAATGACAATATAATGGAATATTGCAGTTGTTGAAAAATGTATCCATTTCAAACAGAACTAATATATGTCTCACTCCAAACCAGAAATAAACTCATACTCATGAATTTAATAATAAGGATTAACTTTATAGTAAGTTCATAAATTGCTTTTGCGCAATGCCTGCTAATGATCTTGTGAAATACACAATCAAAAATACATGTACAAACACAATTGTGCTGAATGTTCTCATCCTAGAGAAGGGTTCAGCTTCTTACATTTTAAGAGAAAAAATGTTTATGCAAATACTGTCATACACATTGACATGAAAGTACTTTACCGCAAGTACTCTGTTTAGTCCTTTCTGGCTACTTGTGAAGTATATGAGACAAACTCTACAGAATGCTATATTAAGACTTCATGTGTTTAAATCCTCATAAGCTCTGCAGTACAATTCACCTATGCATCAGGAAATTGATAACTTGAGCAGGGGACCAAGGGAGTTTAGCAGGAAGGGGAAAAAAATGAGACATTTTATATTGGCTGGTATAATTTCCTCTGATGCTTCATGCTTTTCTTTAATGTCTGGTTGGAAATGGAAGCAGCTGGCATTATATTGAATGAATGGTGGGGCTTTGCATGGTGGGAGCAAAAGAACTAGTGCAATCAGAGCCTTAAGCAGCATTTAGGTGATTCTTAACACTTTTACAGAGTGAAGTCTTGGATGCCGTCAGTGGCTCAGGTGCTGAAATTCACATTAATGCATTCCTTATTTTTTCTCTGTGGGCTACAAGGCATTAGTCACACTGTATCAGGCATCAATAATGATAGCCAGTTTTCAGTCAAAAATAAAGCAATCATGGAATTAGTTGGCAGTAGAAGTGTCTCCCAGGAATGCTTGCTTAATGCAGATCATGTAGCAGGTTACCACAGGGGAGGGGAGGACCTTACTCAGAATCACAGAATCATAGAATCACCTGGGTTGGAAGGGACCTTTTAAGATCATCTAGTCCAACNTCAACTTCTCTCTTGAATACCTCCAGGGATGGTGCCTCAACCACCTCCCTGGGTAGCCCATTCCAATACCTAATAAACCTTTTACTCATATAAGAACAATCTTATCTAAACAGGATCTAAACAGGTATTTGCACTGATCACTTAGTAGCTGTGGCTGTTGTCCCAAAGCTGGGTTGTTTACCCTGTGTGCAGATGCCATATACACACAGAGTAGAGGTATCAAAGATAATCTGGCTGGATTTCAGATATCAGAGGGGTGAATTTCTATGTCTAAGTTACTAAGCACCCTGTGCAGCCAAGTGGGAGGAGTTAGCACCTCCTGGGTGCTGTGCTTTAATGGAGCTGAATCATCCCCCAAAGGATTCTGTTGCTTCATTCTGATTCAAGAGGGTTTCAATGAACATCTTTGGAAATAGCTAGAGTCAAGCAGGGACTCTTGCCCACTTAAAGGACTGAACTCAAGCTATTGTTTGTATTCTTCCTAAAGAAGGGAATCATTACCCAAGTTTTTACAATTAACCTGGTCTTGCAAGAATTCAGCCATGTGTATAATATTTATTTAGATAATACCACAGGTTATTTTCCTTTGTAGAACGCTTAATGGTGAGTGGAAGGATGAAGAGTAGCAAGATTATGCATTGCAGGCAGTATAGGAAAGTCTAGAATGTGAAAATGACTCTGTTGGAAAAGGATAAAGCTTTACCAGTTTTTTGACTAATAACTCAAGTATTTACCATGTGCTTGAATTAACTTTTTAAATAGTGAAAATCACACTTTGTTCAGAGATCAGCAAGCCATTTCCTTTCATTGTTTTTTAAAATCAATAATTCAAAGTGTTTTAGCAATGAAAGTAGCTCATGGGACCAAAATGTCAGGTGATTTTTTTCAAATAAGTTGATTGTGCTATTAATTATTCTTATTGCTTGCTTTCTCATCTTCATCTATTATTTATTTAAGCATTCAGAAATACTTGTGGACTGTATTTCTGTTGGGTATTAAGTATACTAGAAATTGTTCATTTCCATTTTCCCTTCATTCATTTTGTGTCTGTAGCTGTAAACATGGAAGCTGCCTATAAGAAAAAGGAAGATCAATTTTCTGTATGACGTTGCTTTAACTTCCATGTACTTCTTTCTTTCTTCCTTCCCCTCTGTTGGTCCATTGTGCCTTGTATTATGTAATCCTGGTAATAAACCCTGCTGTTTTGATGCAATTTTCTACCCTGATAAGAATTTTGCCATTTGTGCTGTTTTTTAAGCCTCTGTAGCTACAGAAGCAGCAAATCTTTACTGTGGCTTACATAAGGGAGTAAGGCATGGCTACATCCTTAGTTAAGAGCATCTAATATTATTCTTGCAAAAGCTTAATTATACCTAGGCAACAGGATTTATCAGTGTTTAACAAAGGGAGAAGTTCAGTTTCTCTGTTTCAGATGGTTTAGGAAATAATTCATTTTGGTGTAAATCTCTCTAGAAAAGAGAGCTTCTTGCACAGCTGGCACAATCTCACAGAGAGAGCCCACCGCAAAGCTTTCTGTGGAAAGACCTAAAAGACATTGTAACTGACACATGGCTCCTTTCTGTTCCCTCCTAGTTTGCTTTTTTTTTTACTTTAAAATATTCAGAGCTGGTGGAAATTATTTTTCTTGCTTGCAGTTATGTCTTCTCATGTGACTTTTGTAATTACAGTTGTGAATTAGAAAGGTCAGAGAAAAATACTGAAATTAATGTGCTGTTTCATGTTTCCTCGGGTCTGTGTTCTTGTTAATCTGAGCTCAACAATACTGGACTTAATCCAAATCTTATGTAAAGACAGAACTAATTTATCCTGAGTAGTTTCTGCCACTCTTATCCTTGCTGTGCTTTTAATTTGGTATAGATGTATTCCCAAGTACAAAATCTATTCTTTAAATTTATAGTCTAATGTAACTTGTCAGTCTTTTGGATAAGGCTGAGAAATTACAGTGTGTGTACACATGCAAGAAAGTTTCAGCAGTGCTTCAGCATGTCAAAATTAGTATTTGGCATCAGGGCATACTCATAGGATTTTTTTTAAGCCTCTAATCTAACCCCCTGTGCAGCCCGGGGCGAACTTTAGAGCACAAGGGAATTGCTCAGGGCCTTGTCTAACTGGGTTTTGAGTATACCCAATGGTGGAGATTCACATACCTAATCCAGTGCCTGACCATCATCATTGTAAATTTTGCTTTTCCTTTTATTCAGCAGGATTCCTCTTGCTTAAACTTTTGTCGGCTTTTCCTTCTCAAATGATAGAATATGCTGCCCTTATCAATTATACTGTCTCCAAATATAAATATACTTGTGAAATCCTGTATTTCATTCCTCATTCCGTGGTAAAACAGCCTTGAAAAAGATGGTGTAAAGAACACCTGATGAAATAACACCTTATGACTCCATGACTTTTTAGTTATATGTGCCACACTGCATTTGCAATGCTTATTTGATTGAAATCTATTCATACTGGGTTAACATCATTACTCATCTTTCCTAATCATTATTTTGTATATATCCCCACTGTGTCTTCTTTCTTTAATGTCTGGAGTAAATCTTCTTTTAGAATATGTACTCAAATAGATTTCTGATATATAATGTTGAGGGTCACATAAACTAGATTTTCCCACCCTCACATATTTGTATTTAGGGATTATATTAAACTGTCCATTGCAAACATAAGAGGAGGGCAAACACAGAAAAAACATTTTTCTTTGTGAAAGGAGATCCTAACTACAGAGCTGTTCTGAAAAAGAAATAAGGTTACACGCAGTTCCAAGAAGAAAATGCTTAGGATTTTCCCGTCTATTTTTTATTACTAATTCTCTGAGGTTCAACCTTTCCCTGTATTCTTTCTGTAGAGAAGTTAATTTACAAGTAGCCAGAGATGAGACTTCTCTGCAGCTTGCCACAGCACTATCCATCCCATAAAAACCACCCATAATCATACCCTAAATATGTCAGATGGACAAGTTGAAACTGATATCAGAGATTCATGACTATTCAGAGACAGCTGTAATCATTTAAGTGCTTATCACAGTTGAGCCACACTTTTACCATAGGGTGGCTGGCTGAGCTTCTCCATGAGATGAAAATTACTGATTCAACAAGTATGTTAGCAAGAGTAAGATGTACCATTCCCAAGAAGAAAAGGCCTTTACTCGGCTTGTGATGAATAACACAAGTAGCTTTATAGCTCCTCCTTGAGAGACAACTTGAAGTAAGACTGCATGAGGACAAAAATATAGAAATCTAAAACTATGTTAGAATTTGGCTTAACATCTTTAACCTCATAAATACTGAAATCTATATGTAGTTGTCACAGGTGTGAAGTCAGGGAAGGAATCTTTTGCAGCTATGAAAAATCTCCCTCAATTGTTCCCCCCGGCACAAGAAAGACCAATCTATGGAACTAGTAGATTGTTGGGGAAGATTAGCCTTGTTCTAATAAAGTTGCAGAATATAAATGGGATTATCAATTACGATAAAAGAGTTTTTTATCTCATAACACATATTAAATATGAAACACTGCCAATTAGTGATCATAACCATGACCACATTTTGTTTATCAAAACATAAGATTGCATACTTTTTAGTTACACTTTGACATCCATCAAAATAACTTGATTTTAACCACTCCCCCAGGGGGAAAAAAAAAAAAAATTCCACTTGATTGCATGTGATTAAATCACTATGGTTTATGTAACTGTGAAAACAAAAGGACAACTGACTCACAACAGTTTTGAAAAACTGTCCTCTTTGCTGACTGGAATCCCAATTAAAGACTTTTTGTGTTCATTGGTGACTGCTTAGGCTTATCTTATGTCTTGGCCTTCCATTATGGATGACAATATACTCACCCATTTTTTCTATCTGTTTTCCAACAGGACCTGCAAGTCCCAGCTACAGGACACAGTACAAAGGGTCATGTTTGACTGGGAAACTGATCTGGATTCTGCTCCAACTAAACTCGGTGAATGTTTGTGGCCAGTTTACACAGAACAGAGATCTTCAGCAAGAATGTACCTGTCTTCAAAAACAGGGCAAGTGGGGAGCAGAGATTATCTTAAAGGTCTGGAATTTCTTCCTTGTTTTGTCATAACCTATTGTGAAATGCTGCTACTTCTTGCTTTTTTTAAAGTCATCATGAGCCTCTACCCTGATTTGAATAGAAACTAAATCCCAGGCTTTGTTTTTATTCTTTCAGTTCATATATTTTATCAAATAAGGATAATAATAAGCATTTTTGGAACCTGTAGAATTTGTAAATTATATTGTAAAAGTAATTACAATATTAACTCAAGAGCTATCAAAACCAACCCTAGAAATCTCTTGTTATAGCCTTCTAATAGTGCTACAGTTATGCCTATTTGCTCTATTTTATTCTTAAACTAGATCTTAAATTAGCGGTTTTATGCTTTGCACTTCTTTACCTTAGTTCATGTTATTCTGTGTGATCCATCCTGTGCATTCAAACAAAATGCAAGAGTTTATTTGGATTTATAGCCCTTGGACACCATGGCAGTAATAAGGTTAAATAATCAATTGTTAAATTATTAATTCATGTAAAATTCTAGTATTTTTCCAATAAAAAGACATCATTATCATAACTAATACTTTCCATATGTTGATCAGAGATTGCACAGTTTCTATCTACCCGGTAGTATTTAACACATTCCTTGATATTATTAGTTCCTTCCATAGTAATTTCAGTATATCTAAAAATACAAGAAGTACTTCCCAGCTGGGCAAAGGCATGTCATTCCTCTATGGTAATCTTCATCTGAATGATCTTCTCTGCCATCCCTTTGCCTCTCAATTCCATTCACCAAAATTGTGGTGATACCTTGTCATACCTTGCTATTGCTTGGGAACAACCTCTTGTCTGCTTGCCTTTCAGAGGAAAAGTTTCCTCCTCCTGTCAAACAGGAGATATAAGGGTGGTTCCTGGCTTCTGGGAACTGGAGGGAGAAGGAGGTGGCCAATGAGACAGGAACAGAATGAAGTGTAGCAGGAGCACAGGGGGAGAGGTAACTGGGATGCAGCCTGCAGCTCCATTGGGAGCCATGTTGCACATGGGCTGTGTCCTGAGGTGAGAGCCAGCTAGTGTACTACAAATCTGACAACAGGAACAGAATTTCCTGCTTTTCAGGGTGGAGGCTGGAAGGACAGATGCATGCATGAACTTAGACACTCATCTCCTTGGCAGTCAAAATGTGTTAAAACTAACCACCCTTTCTCCTGCCACTGGGAGCAGACCTAGGAGAATGCTGTAGATGCTGGGTTTGTCTGTCATCCCAGGATGGAAAGCTAGCTTTGTCATCAAGCAGTTGCAAAAGCTGAATAAATTCCTTTTTATCATCCCATGACCATAAATCAGATGCTTCACCAAGCAGTCAGGGCCCCTGTATGGAAACAGATTCTTGTCCTCACATTTGTGAGAAGAATAGGACAAAGTATGCATACATTTGACTTCCTGCTTAAAGAAAATATGTAACATTCCCATTTCTTTGCATAAACATTTTGTAGGGATTGTAGGGCATTATCACCATTTTTAAAATATAGTTGAGATTAAAAAACTCTGAAGACGGTATTTCCCCTCTGTGACAGTTGCTGCATGATCTGATAGAAAAGCTTCCTAAATCAACAATGAAATGACAGAACAAAAGTATTTGGCTCTCTGCCCATTAAACTGCCCTAGAGCAGCTCTAGTAAAATATTTGAAGGATTTGCTGTCTGTAGTGCCATTTATATTCACTAGTTTCAGTGAGAAAAGTAGCTGTCTCTGAGCAGCATTCAAGATAAATGGCAATAGTCTTTCTCCCTATAACATCTCTTAGTGCTACCATCACCACATAATAATATGTGAAAAACAACAAAAGGAACAACAGATTTAGGGAATGATGAATAGTTGGAGGTAAGTTATTTATTAATTTTAGAAAGGGCCAAACCAAATTTTTACTGTGTTATATTTGAGAAGTTATAATTGATCTTAGGACAATTAAATCACATTTATTCAAAACCTAAATCATATCTAATCTGTCGTGTAATTTTGCAATAGTAAGGGATCAATTAGGATTTCCACTGATGTATGAGGAAATGAGTTGGCAAAGATTTGAATGATTTGATCATGCACACATCTGGTCTATTGGTCTGTAAATCAGAGTCTGGCCTTCTGACACTTAGATTTTTTCTCATCACGTGGCCAAAGCATCTGGCAGCACAGAGCCAGCACTGTGATTTGAGGATGGTACGGTTAACTGATTCAAAGCAGCAGGTGGAGAGTAGGGTCAATGGCAATCTGGGCGGCATGGGCAGGCATTATTGGGTGCATCTGGAGGGACTGCTGCTGGGGTTATGTGGGATAGCCCTGGGCTGAGCAGGTGAAAAGGACTCATTATTGGGTATTGCTTGGTGCTTCAGAGGTGCCTTCTCTTAAGAAGGGTATATATAGCCTTGGTGTGTGAGCAGGGTAGAAAGGAGGTTACTAAAGGGCTTGAAGTGGGAGTGCTGTTAAAGGCAGCCTTTAATGAAAACCTTTAATGCTTTATACAGGAAGCATATAGAGTTGTGTTCCTACCTGGTGTTAACAGTTATGAGTTGATGACTGCCTTGCTGCCATGATTTCTTCTGACCACTGTGGAGGACCAGAGCAGCTTTCAGCAATTTTCTTTCTATTAATAGTAAGTGTGGCCTTTGAAGGAGCATAAGATCTTACTACTACCACATCAGGTATTTAGAGGATATACAGAACTAAGGCTGATGTAAGCTGCTCTTCTTGATGGTCCAGCTAATGATCTTTTAAAGTAGCCTAAGAAACCAAAGGTGCGGGGGGTGAGAGGTTGTTTAAACATGTTAATCAACAGTGAAAGCATAGTTTCAGGGTGGAGTGATCAGAGAATCTTTCTTTAAAGTCAGCATGCTTCTGATACTTAGAACAGACTCTGCACATCCTGTGAAATTTGTATCTGTTTGAGTTGTACCACATATTACTGCAGAATACTAGTAATGCTTTCCATGTGCAAGTAATATCAGTTTTACTCTCTGCACAGCTAACTGCATTTAAAATACTCTTTTTGATTAGGAGAAGAAAGAAGCTTGTTAAAATAAATGAAAACTTGTAATAAGCTTTGTCCTATGTTATATGTAGATGTAATCCTAAGGAAAAGAAAAAATGGGGGAAAGCTATTTAAGTTACAGTGTTGAGTTCTACAACTATTGCTTCTTCTAGCTTACTTTTTCTGGCTTACTAACTTCAATTTCTTGCCAATCAACTATCAGTGGAAATTAGATACTTTTAATGAAGTTATTTGCTGAAAGGTCTTTGTAGCTCAGAATGTGGGGTGCCATCAGGTCCAGAAGTGTAGAAGTTAAAACAGTTGCAGATGACTTATGCTACTGCTGCTCCCTCTGATGATTCTAGTGCTGCAATGGTGTCCCAGTAAACTGATGAATAATGAATGATTTCTCTTTATGTTAGTGAGGGAATCCTAATTGTAGAGAGGTGTGGTGCCTAACTATGTGAAGACTTTTAAGTTTTCCTACTATTGCTATGGAATTTCATATACTACTGTGAATTCTATGTAGGCACTTGTCTCATCTTCTTACTGGGCAACAGAAACAGGTTTACTTTTTTTCTAGTGTGTGTGATTTGGCTCTGGAGCAGTTATTGTATGATTAGAAAGTGGCAGGTTTTAGTACTTTATTTTTTCTTCTGGGAAACATTAAATTCAAAGATAATGCAAACAAATATTGATTGGTTTTCTATTCAGTTTACTATATATGAATAATTACTGTAATTTTGAACTTATATGATGATGATGAAGTTCACAAGCTTTGCTTGTTTCATTTTTTGCTCTTGCTTTTTTTACTTACCCAAGGATTGCATAGTAAATTGTGGAAATTCTCACATGTAGCTTGTCAATGCCAAGTTGCCTTTGAAATTAGTGAAAGAAAGCCATGTGTGGGAGGTCTCAGCTGTATCATAGACTTCTATAGGCCCAAGATATATTTGATCGTGCAAGGAGTACTGCCAAAGACAGAAGGAGGGAGAAATTATGTCTTTAAACTTTTCTGCAAATTTGTTTCACCTCTGTTAGGCTGTGGAGCCTTCCTAAAGGTGTTAGCTTGTAGTGCTTCATTTTGATCCGTGTTTCTGCTGGTAAATTAATGAGAATAAAGTTCAGGAAGTGTCTTAATGAAGTAGTTGTTGTCTGATCAGGGCCAAGGAAAAGTTGGGAAGGTAAAAGCTGCATAAGATCTCTCTGCCTCACCAGGGAAGTTAGGAGACTGATGCATACCCTAAACTTGTGATGCTCACACTTTATTTATTTGATTCTCTGGAGGATCCGGGGAACTACAGGCCTATAAGTCTGACCTCAGTGCTGGAGAATGGTAAGGAGCAGATAGTCTTGAGTGCCACCGTGCAGTAGGTACAAGACAACGAGGTGACAGGGCCTAGTCAGCATGTGTTTGTGAAAGGCAGGTCCTGCTTGATAAACCTGATCTCCTGTGATAAGGTGACCTGTTTAGTGGATAAAGGGTGTGGATGTTGGTGAAATACTTTCACCAAGTGTTTGACACTGTTTCCCCTAGAATTCTTCTGTAGATACTGGCGCTGCTCATGGCTTGGATGGGTGTAGCCTTCTTTGGTTAAAAAAAATCAAAAAAACAACTGGCTGGATAGTTGTTCATTTATATTCTGTAAAGTATATTCTCTGGATATCCAGCTGGAAGGCACAGGAGGGGACCAGAATGAAGCCCCCCCTAGTCCAATGGGAAATGGTTAACAACCTGCTACACCATGAGACATGCATAAGTTTATGGGGAGAGATGGGATCCCCCCAAGGGTGAATCTTTAGTGGACGTACTGCTCCCTGGGTAGGAAACTGGCTGGGGGGTGGGCCCAAGAGTTGTAGTGAATGGAGTTAAATCTGGTTGATGGCTGGTCATGAGTGGTGTGCCCCAGGGCTCAATACTGGGGCCAGTTCTGTTGAATATCATTGACCTGGGTGAGGGGATTGAGTGCACCCTCAGTCAGTTTGCAGACGACACCAAGTTGGGTGGGAGTGTTGATCTGCTTGAAGGTTGGAAGGCTCAACAGAGGGATTAAGATTGGCCTTGGCCCATCAATCCAGCCTACGGTATGAGGTTCAACAAGGCCAAGTGCCGGGTCCTGCAGCTGGCTCACAACAACCCCATGCAACGCTACAGGCTTGGGAAAGAGTGGCTGGAGAATTGCCCTGCAGAAAAGGCCTGGGGGGGGGTGCTTGACAGATGGATGAAAGTGAGCTGTCAGTGTGCCCAGGTGGCCAAGGAGGCCATTAGTATCCTGGCTTGTATCAGGAATAGTGTGCTGAGTGGGACTAGGTAAGTGGTCATCCTCCTTGTACTCAGCACTGGTGGGGCCACGCCTCAAACGCTGTTCGAGTTTCAGGCCACTCACTACAAGAAAGACATTGAGGTGATTGAGTTTCACAGAAGAGCAATGAAGCTGGTGCAAGGTCTAGAGCCGAGGCCTTAGGAGGAGCAGCTGTAGGAACTGGGGTTATTTTGCCTGGAGGAGGCTGAGGGACAACCTTTTTACTACATCTACACGAAGGAAGTCATAGCAGGGTGGGTGTTGGTCCCTTCTTCCCAGTCACAAGTAATAGGACAAGAAGAAATGGACTCAGGTTGTGCCAGGGAGGTTTAGATTGGATATGAAGGAGAATTTATTCACCAAAAGGGTTGTTAAGCATTGGAACAGGCTGCCCAGTGAATTGATTGTGTTTCTTTTAAAAATAAATAAAAATGCATCCCCTAATGACAGAAACAGATTTCCTCAGTGAGAGTGCTTGCTTAGTTTTCAAACTTTATCCTTGTTTCAGTTCTTGTCACTAGTGGGAAAAACTAGCAAGCAAACAAAGGCAAGTTGTTCTGTGCAGCTGATGATTTCCCCCACCCCCTCCACTCTCCCTTAGTCTTCTTGCTTGATAACTACTTTTAAGTTCTGGGCTCAAATGCACATGTTGAAGTACTCATGACTTTACTAAATGCAAGTCTGAAACTCTCTATTTCATAATTTTCTTTGACTCTTATAATGGATTGCATTTGGGAACTGGCAAGTTTTATTTTCTTTTATTTATTTTCAGATGACATAATGGCTATTTCTAACTGCCCTTGTAATCATCATACCTTAAGTAATGACTATATGACTACACTCTGTCAGGATGGTGTATTTCTTTCTCTACTGCTGTTTCAACCTGTCATTATTGTAATGAGTGTCATACATTGTATCATCCACTGTGTGATCATCTCTCACAGAGCCCAGTTCCTTTGGCATTACCTTTAAACAATAATATCAAGGAGAAAAATTTCAAAATTGTGTAGCAATTTTAACTATCTGTGTATGTGAACAGTCAAATTTTACTGCTTTTCAACCTTGTCATGGTTTAAGTTGGTTTGGCTACTGACGGGCAACAGATGCTCTCCCCCACCACTAGCTCCAAGGAGAAGGAGAAAGATATAGTAGTTCAGTTCTTTCTGAACTTGTAAATAATGACATATTATTAATAAGCTAAAAAGAAAATAATGAAATACAATATACAATATATACAAAACCCTATCAAACTCCATGATGTCACCAGCAGGCACTGGGGAAGTCCAGCTATGGTGGGAGCTGGATTCCAGATTTGGAGTCAGGAATGCATGGATTTTGGTATCAATGAGGGGTCCAGATAGACAGACTCCTTCTTGGACAACAGCCATTGAAGAAAGAGAGCTGACCCTTTGACTCCTCAGCTTTTGTACTGAGCATGGGGCAGATGGGATGGAATATCCTGTTGGTCAGTTTTAGGTTGCCTGTTCTGTCTACTCCTCTCTGCAGGTGCAACCCCTCTACGCTTTGCCCTGTGGAAGAGTCAGAAACAGAAAATAATGAAGTTAACTGACCCTGGTTATTATAGCAATAAGTATAAACAAGACCCTCTCTGCACACCATTCCTTTGCATTAACTATAAGCCCTCTCACTCTGAGAGCAACCAGTTTTCTGCACAATAAGCTGTTAGTTTGAGAGAGTTAGAAGAGGCTAAGAAGTGAAATTACTGAACAGAAAGTTGGTTTGAGGTTGAACAGAACCAGGATGAACCTTCATGTGTAATGGATAACTGTGTACTTGTCTGTTCTGCTGAAATGATCTTTGTAGAGGACCTTGCATTTGCTTCAGGAGGAGGAGAAGTAACTTGTCCTTCATTGTGCAGCCTACTTGGAGATTATGATCTAATTAACAGATATATGATTTGCATCAGTTAAGTCACATCTCACTATAGAAATACTTAGATTTTTTTTTTTCTTTATTGGGAATCTGTTTGCGTAAATATGTCATTGATAATAACTTGAGGCTCCTAACTTCATGGCTTGTGACCTTTCCAGTGTATGCCAAAGACCTCCATGGTGTCTGAATCAACAGTTCACTCTGGAAATAACAGGCACGTGATACAATCTAATGCCAAACGACATCATGCAGTCAAAACCAGAAATTCTTTAGAACAATCCTAAATTCTTGCTTAAACCAATGTGCCAGGCCTTTAGAAAAAGTGAAGAAGTCTGAAGGTTTGGGAAGAGGACTGTGAAACCTACACTGAATGAGAGAAGGAAAAATGAGGATTCCTTATTCAAAAGTAAGAGAAGAGGAGGATAAAAATGTGAATGGAAAAGAAACATGATATAAGACATAGGGGAGTGTGAAGGAAGGAAGGAACAAGATGCTTAGAAAAGGAGGGAGACACTATTATTTACCTAACTGCTGACTCTGGCTTTTTAAGACTATATTTTTTTTTGGTTTTGTTTTCATTTAGCTAAACTACTAGGAAGTTGTGAGGAAAACTTGGGGGTGGGTGTGTGCCCTCCAAAATAAAGGGTGACTATGTGTACAAAATCACATTCTCAGGAGTTAAGAAATGCTAATGGTCCTTGACCTTAACCAACCCCACTTGTTGTATGAGTTATGAATAGTCTTTAATTACAATTACCTATGACTGGTTATTAAAAAATAAGATTCACTAATCCCAATGGTGCCTGGTTATTTAATCAAACACCATGAAACACTTTTAATTGTAAGTTATTAGTAAAGACTTCAACATCATCACCTGACTTGACAATCTAATAGTAAAAGTAAAGTAGGTGTGTTTTCAAGGTATTTACAAATAGTTTTAGATGCTGGCATATGTCTCTAGAGAGAGCACAGTTCCCTACTTGCTCTGACATTTGACTGCATTACTTAGGTAACTTCCTGCAATGACATTCTAATAATTTCCTCACAAAGAATATATATCTATGTCTATAAAATCTCCAATCTTCTTGAAATATTCCAATGAAGTGCTTTTCATAAATTAAAAATATTAAATTTTAATGCTTTATCTTCAAGCAACTATCATCTATGTCTCTCACAATATCATCAGCCTTTCTGGCATAGCTGTGTGTGAGACTGACTTCTCAGAGCAGTAATATCCTAGTGATAGTAGAAGCATTTATTGCAGAGAGAAGCCAGGTGTTTGGGTGACTTGCTGGGGATGGAAGGGAAATTGTTTTCATTGTCATGTCCTTTAAAGTCCTCTTGCAATCCTATTTAGATCTGTCAAAGAAACTTTTCCCTTCCCCTCTGTGAATTGTAAAAAAGCACACTGATCCTTGGTATCTTATGTCGCGACCTGTATTTGTCAAAACCTGTGCATTCAACAGGCTTTAGTCATTGTGGCGGGTGGCACTCTCAAGGAGAAGCTGAGTTACAATGCCTTTGAACTTCAGCTGTCACTAAAATGCCTTGTTTAGCAAATGTAATAACGCTTTCAGCCTGTTTCAGTAATTCTCACAGCTACTCAGAAGTAAAGTTGATGATGCAGAGAGATGCAGAAACAATGTGCTATGTGTGATAGGAGAAACTGGGAACTGTACCAGTTTCCTTTATTTGGCTCAGTCTATGTTGGTGGCTCAGTTACTAGAGAGGGAAGGTGTGGAGTGGGTGACATTCTTCTTGGCAGCTTCCTGGTGGAGCATCTACTCGGCTTTTCAGTGCACTCCTGTTATTTAAGACCTGTTGCCAAACAGTTAAGTGACTGTGGGAGGGGATTTGTAAGCCATTTACCTATATCATACAGCCTCCTCTATTTTTTTCTTTCATAGCTTTTCTTTAAAAGATTAAACATTGATTCAGCTCAGTATGAATAACATATACACAGGTAAATTTTGCAGATTGATTCCCGGATAGAGAATAAAATGCTGCTGCCAGTTGTTGACTGGAGCAGAGTCAAAATACGGTAGAATTTCATTCATTGATCCATCTATTTAGGAGTGGCATTACAGGCCAGTAAGGCAGATAAACTGAAAGTGAGAGGAAGGAACAGCAGTACCTTACAAGAATATGAATTACTAAGCGCATACAAGTGCAATTCTGCAGCCACTGCTCCAAGCTGTGCTGGAGTTAGCAGCTCATCTTGCTGGTACCACTGTTCTCCTTTGGCTGCTTCTAGTCTGTGTTGATGTTATCCACTAAGCACACCAGGATGGTGCTCAAGTGCTATATTTTATAAAAAGGCATGCTGTGCACAGAAACAGTCTGATATTACTCTTGGTCTGTACTGAGGAACAGTTTTGCATGGTTATGGTGGTTGAAAAATGAATTAAGAAGCAAGTGGGTCCATACATCCTGTTGAAGCTCCAAACCCTTGTGTGTCTCTAGGCTGACTTGTAGGTGTATTTTCTGAGCATCAGCTGCTGCTTGACATCTTTAGGCTTCAGTCTGGGGAGGAGGAGCCGCTGTTATTTCTCATTCTGTAATAAGTAAAGACTTGGCAAATTCTGATACCTGCCTGAAATCTTTTAAACTGTTTGCCGGCTACTGCCGGAAAGTCTTGTGAAGCAGACTACAAGACAAACTCCCTGGATGAACATCCCTCCCTGTGGGTAGCTATTACAGATTTCCAGTCGCTGCCTGCAGCTGGCTTGTCTCGCCAGCCACCAGCTGCTGCTGAGCCATGCTGTGTGGTGCCAGCATCACAGAAGCTGTCCTCAGGCTACACTGTGCTTTGCTCATAGCTCCTGGGGAGCCACTGTTGGTATTTCTTCTGCTGGTGGCACCACCGGTGGTACAGCAGCACGGAAGGGGGTTGGTTTGCACTTCTATCAGCTCAAGAAGCCTTTTAAATGGCTGTCTTTAACAGTGCATGTTACAGCAGCTATTCTTACTTGCACTGTCCTAGTGCCGCCTTGCCTGTTTCAAATATGTCCTGGTTTGAAGTGGGGCGAATCAATTTTCTGTTTTGCAGTTTTGCTTTCTTGGCTGGGCCTCTTCTAGCTAACCAGACTCTGAAGTTGGCAGCACATTGTTCAGGGCTGTTTTGTCTTGCAGTGATGGGACCTAGTTATCCCAGGGAGTGGTATGCAGAGAGGCCCTTGCCTGTGCTTGTTGCTGTAACAGCCAGGGTCGATAGTTGTTGTCGTTTGCCCTGTTGTTGGAGGGTCAGAGGCGGGGTGTGTGTGTGTGGGTCCTGCCTACAGGAGGGGGACGGATGGGACGGGTGGCCTGGAACTGACCGACAAGGGTATTCAATCCCATCCGCATCATGCCCCCTATAAAAGCTGAGGGATTGGAGGGTCGACTGTCCTTTGATGGCTGANTATTTTCATTAGTTTAGTTTTTTTCCTGAACTCTTGAACCTTTTCCTCTCTTCCTTTTTTTTCCCCTGGGGAGGTGGGGGGGAAGGGGGAGGACACACATCTGTCGGTCAGGTTTTGGTGGATTTGGCTGAAACCATGACAAAATACCTTTTGTGAGCTTTAAGGATGTGGAGCTGGGAGCCAGGATCACTCCTGCAGTATCTGGGCATGGAAATACCTTAGTGGATCTTGTCCATCCTCAGTAGTGCTGTGCCAAGGCTGTCCTTTCCTTTGGACAGCATGTGTCTTGGTAGGTTTTAAGACCAGTGGAGAGGAGCAGTGGAAACTTGCTTGCAAATCCTTATCCTTTTGGTTTACCCTCTGTGTGCCCTTGACAAGACCAGAATAAGAAGTCTGCCACCGAAGTTGTGCTGTACCTCTTCTGCTCATGAGTTTTTCAAACTGCCTTTCTGGTCACAATCCCCCAAAAATGTGCCATGCAAGCACTGCTGTGTGGAGAGCAATGGGACACTGCCTCTTGCTGAAGCCCCTTTAATGGCAAGCCACAATTTCAACCTCTTTCCTAAGGCTTCATAGTTGTGATCCATATCTGTGACTTAATTTAGGGCAACCTGACAATGTCTAGTCGCCACCACAATGATATTTCCTTCCGACAGCTGTTGGTAGGAACTTTTTTGGTATTAGAGTTTTTCCTGTGTGTAATCAATGTTAAATATAATAGGTCTCTAATGGCCTGTCTGCTGCTGTGCTGTTGCTCGCTGTAAATGCAGCACTTGGGAAAAGGATCTTGTCTTCTGGATGGGAATTTAATGTAGAGGCTAAGATGGCCTTTAAAACAAACCCCTTTTGGTCTGTTCCATGAGGTGGAGAGGAAACACCTTCTGGGGATGTCAGGGTTTTTCCCTGAAGGGGGTTTCTTGCAATGGCCCAGGTCACTGCACGTGCTGCTGGCCAGGGAATGCTGTGAAACAGCTTCTCCAGGCCCAGAGGACAAGGGGTATCCATCTTCTTGGCCAGGCTGGCACCAGAAGGGCTGTTCATTTTCTCTGTGAGCTTTTGCCATGTTGCTGCTCATAGTGGGATTGCACAGCTGCCAAAGCCTCAAGCAAAAGGCAAGGCTTTGCTTATACCGCTTAATTGCAGTTTAGCTCTGTTAGGCCTGGGTTCAAATAGCTTAATATCTGTTCTGCCACCAGCATTCCTGCCTCTCTGGACTAAGTGCTGGGTGGAGCCTCATGTAAGTGAACAGTGCCACCTCAGGAAGCACTCCTTTAAATGTGAATAAAGCCTTGCTGGGGGTTAACTTGTGTGAGGGGTGAGAGCCTGCAGAATATTGACTCTGGGAGGCTTGTGTGCAAATACCCAGGTTGTCCTCTGATCTTGGGCAAGTCTCTCAACCTTCTGGTGCTTGGCCATTCACATCCTTCTAGTAAAATGTGTATCCCATCTTAAGATGCTGCTATGAAGTGGGCTGTGTGTCTATGTACCTTTGAAATAGTACTGTGGAGGATACCACTGGGTGTATTGGAGAACTTGAGCTAGATACCTCAATGCTTTTCAGAATCACCGTGAACCATTCTACAAATCCCCCTGGGGTGAGATTTAATAGTTCAGAAGGGCACCGACATGTTCTTGATGTAAACAGCCACTTAGAAATTAGCAACAACAAAAAAGATGTTTAGTACTGAGGTCTTTCTAAATGTCAAGCCAAGGTGCCAGGAATCCCCAAAGAAATATAGTGCTAAAGGTTGAGGGCACTGAGCAGTGCATTTGAAGCAAATATCAAATTTTATTACTAAAAAAGTTGGGCTACACAACGTTCATAAATTTTAAATCCACCATTTAGCTTGGATTTAAGCTTAACCAGCTAGATACATCTTTTTTTCTTCCTCCCACCTATGGCAGCACTAAAAATCCAAGGTATAAAAACCCATATATAATGATTCAACTGCTCTTGTAGCTGGGAAAGCTACTGCAAATGAAACTTTCTTTCATGCAACACATGTGCCTCTCTGTTGAGCACTCTGATGTATTTGTCTATGTATTATCTGATTAATAAAGCTACACTCTGAAAAAGTAGAAATTTTTTTTTAAAGGCATCTAACAGCAGTAAGTGGTATCTCTTGTACTGGTATGAAAGTCTTCACTAGTGGTGTCACTCCCACTCCTTACCACTCACTGCAGAAACTCGGAGCAATTACTCAGATTAAAAATTTTTGGGAGATAAAACTCAGCAGTTATTACGGCCCAGTGGGTCTTGCTGTCTGGAGTTCAGCTGCCTTGGGACAGCCTGGGTATTTCTGGAGCTAGACATCACAGTGCCCAGACCAACAGAGAGGTACAAACGTGAGCAGATAAATTTATACTCCTGCTTACTGAACTAGAAAGAAATTTTAGTGTATATGGGACAGAGGAACTTGCACACAAAATATTGAAGATCACACCACAATCTCGCTTTGAAGTCTTTGTTTGGTGTTGGTCAGCTTCACTGAGGAGAACAAAATGACAAGTCTGAAATAGAGTCCAAGGCGCAACAAAAGCCTGATGCTGCAATGTCTTTTCACTGAGCCATCTCATGCCAGCTTGCTCTTCTGCAACCCTGAATTATAAATGTGCTTCACCTTTGCAGGGTGATCTTAATTGTTCAGAAGGAGTTAGCAGTTTTGGGGAAGGTCAGGAAGGAGGCAATATGATAACAGGAAACTGAACTGCAGCAGCTACAAGGTAGGTGTAGGGAATTGCAAGGAAGTCCATCAAACTTGCTCTTTTGAAATGCAAATAAGGCCAGTGATCAAAGAACTACAGAGGTGATTTTAATGATCTCTCCAGTTGCTCCTCAAGCAGGCTGATCTACAAAATAATAATTTTCTGTTGTACTGTATGTACTTGGATTCCTTCTTCTGAGAGCTAAGTAGTATTTTCCTTCTGCTATCTGCTTTACATGCAGATCTTTTCTGATGTAAAATTGCCTATCTAGTCCAACCCAGAGATAAAGCATTGAAATGGAAGAATTGATGATCAGTCTGTATTTCAGCAAAAATTTGCAGCAATTTCCCGGGGAATATGCTCACTGGGGATGGCTCCTAGGGTTTATGTCATGTTCCATTCCCCTCTGCCCCACCCCAGCCTCTGTATTACAATTTAATGTGCCCTTATGCTTGGCAAGGTAAGGAAAACTAGTAACGACCCATGTGCCCTTTGCACCACGCTGTCTGCCATTGATTTTGCAGGAAAACCCGAAGCTGCACAGGAACAGTAGAAGTGTGTTGCTAAGCCAAACAACTCATAGCCTCTGCAGGCAGCAGGCATCCCAGGAACCTGCCAAGACAGCTCAACTCAAGTATTGCTGTTGCTGCCTTCTCTCTTGGGACAGTTGGAACTAGGCAGCTCAGCCTGTGGACATTGTGCAGCTCTGGTACTGAGGAATCAACCCTTCTGCTGTCACTCAGATGCTGTCAGCAAAGTGTTTTCCCAAAAGTTGTGACTCTTCAAATTTTTGGTTCCACACCTGGAGAGTGTGCTGCTCCCCCTGTACTGTCAGCCTGAACTTCCCAGCAGCTTGCTGACTGAACAGCAAGGCTACCTCTCTCATGCTTGTTTGGCTTTTTTTTTTTTCAGAGTAGAGGTGGTTTACAGTAGATAGTAGATGCAGTTCATTCTATTGGCTCCAAATATAGTGCATTGCTTCACATAAAGCAACTCACATGTTGCCAACTTCAGAAATAGGGAGGTGTTCTGAATATTAATACCCCAAGCACAGCACATACTACATGTTGCTCAGAGAATTAAAGGGCAGCTTCTCTGCTTCCATGATCTCCTCCTTGAAATCATGGAGAAAAGACTACCTGATAAATAGCAACAACAATTGCTATTTGACATTAGAAAATCATACCAATGTATATTTGCTTAGTGTCCTTAGTGCTATCTAATTACCTATGGAACAATCATCTCAAATCACCTCAGTAAACTTTCCTGTCAATGTTGCTTTCAGCTTAGAGCACTCAGCTTTAGCATTCTGACCACCAGTCCTCAGTAGGGACATCAAAGAATTCCTGCAAATTTTTGGAACAAAAAATTGAGGTGGCTGTATTTATACAAAATCCTGACAGTGACAGGGTGAATGCTTTGGCTACTGGGAGAGAGGGAATAAAACAGTAGTGTGAAACTCTGGGAGACAAGATACATTGGCTTGGATATGAGGGAGAAACCAAGGACAATGACAAAGCTTTTTATTTGAGGTGGGGGTACCTGGGAATTGACCAACAGAAAATGTGAACAAAACTAACAGAAAAATACATTATGTCCATTTTTATGCCTATTTATTTGAACCTACCATAAAATAAGTGTCTGATGCATAGAGCAGACTTGCATGGAGAAATCTATAGTGGCCCAATGAGCCAAAGGGAACTAATGAATAATAAACAGCATCCAACCCTCTCTAATTATACAGCAGCTAGTTTTTCTTCTGAGAAAGTTAATATAAATGCAAAAGGGCAGGAAACAATCCTCCCAAAAAATGATCCAGTTGATTCGGTGAGCTGTCAGCTTCACTATTCCATTTTCTCTCTCTTCTTAATCCTCCTTTCTCCTGCTGAATACCTTCCTAAGCAGAGTTTAGGATTCTCTTCAGAGCTAAGGATTTTGTTAGTTCTCTGGCTTTCCTTTACCTATACTGCTGCATGTAAAGATGCCACACATTTATAGTAACTTATGAAATGGTTATCTGAAACCTCCAAACCATCAGTTAGTCTGTCTGTAGAACTGTTGTGGGGTTGGTTTTTTTTGGTGAGATTTTTGCAGATTTTTCATTCTGCAAAAAGCTGTGCACCAATTAAGAGGAGATGGTGATATGATGGAAGAAAGGCAAACTGAAGTAAACACTCTGGGACCTAGATGCAAAAGGGTGGGTTTTTTTTTTTGTGGTGATTTTTTTGTTGTTTTGATTTTAGACCATGATTTCCCAGCAACTTGAATTTGCAGCGCCTCCACTCCACAAAGTTTATTAGAGAGCAAAGGTCTTGTGTTTTTCCATCTTAGAGGCTGTGAGGAAAGGCTACATGGCCTCTCTGCATTCCTCTGCCTGTCCCCTGAGAATCCCAGCTACGTGCCCCTTATAGTACCTTCCAAGCTGCCAGGAATTATAGCTCCAATTTGTACTTGTATAAAGTCTATATTCACCTTTTTATAAAGATTTTCTACAGAGTTCTGCCAGAAAGGTCATATTGATTCATTTTTGTTCCACACCGCACACCCCTCTAACCCCCATGTACGTAATAGATTTTGTATTTACCCTTAAATGTTTTTCTTTCTGTACATGATGATGCTTTTCTAACCACAGTGTAAGAAAGAAAAGAAAATGATTATGTTATTTGCACCATGGCTTTAAAAGAGGAGGAGTGTGTCTTTAAAATGTTGAGATGATACAGTTTAAACTCAATAATAATTCTTCTGCCTTATGGGATGCAGTGCTCTATGAAAGGTAATGACCAGTTACTATGGAAACGTGTTTGTGTATATGCACACTCACCTGCACTCATGAAGATGTTAAAAAGTGCCAGAGAAGGCCTAACTATCTTTTGGAAATTATATATAGATCTGTTCTTATGGCTGAAAGCAGATCTATGGGACTGCTGAGAGGAAAAACAAGTACTGCATATATGATACTGTCACAACAAATGTGCATAAAATAACCACATTTCACATTATAAATGTTCTTCTAGTGTTAGAGCAGTTCAGTTTTGGAGCTGATGTCCAAGGTGAATGACAGTAACAATTTGTGTTATGTTTAGGACGGAATCCGGGCTGGATTTCCTGGTGTGAATGACTGCAATAGCAGAGTTGACCACTGTTGTGGTTCTGACCAATCAGAAAACACAAATGATGTTCCCTCCACCCCTTCTAAGAAAAAGAGAGGAGAGGAAGAAATTAAAGAGACTTACGAGTTTAGAGAAAGCTAAACTACTTTAATGAAAGTATAAATAATAAAAAGAAAATTTTAAAAGGGGAAAAAACAGCATACAATATATACAAAAACATATCAGGCTCCCAGGATGACAACCACATCACAAGCAGGCATCGGGAGAAGTCCCAGACTGGACTCGGTGATTGACAGGAGCTGGATTCCAGATCTGGAGTCAGAAATGTTCTGATTGGGATCAAAGGCAGGCAAACAGGCAGGGTCCTCCTTGGATGTTGGCCATCAAAGAAAGAGGGTTGACGCTTTGATCCCTCAGCTTTTATATTGAGCATGATGCTGATGGGATGGAATACCCCAGTTGGTTAGTTCCAAGCAATGACTGCAGATTCCTGGCCCCCTTCCGCCCTAGTCAGCCCTCATTTATATGTACTGAGCTTGACATCTACAGTACGAAACATATTTTTGGCCAGTTTTGGGTCAGCTGTCCTGACTCTGCTCCCTTCCAACTTCTTGTCCACCTCCTTGAGGGCAGAGCATGAAAAAAATCTAAAAAGTACTTGACAATATAAACATGCTTAGCAACAACTAAAATGTCAGTGTGTTATCAACATCATTGTCATACTAAATCCAAAACACAGCACTGTACCACTTACTACAAAGAAAATTAGTTGTATCCCAGCTAAAACTAGGACAACATGGAAGTTTGAAAATATATCTCCTTGGTGTTCTTGTTTTGTGCAAGTGGATTGCCTGCATATACTGTTTAAGCAGTGTTTTGTCACCCACCCCGGACTATTTTGCCTAAGCCTTTGCAAAGTGCTATGACAGTGGAGTAGATAGTGTTGTATGTGACAACAGCTCATGTAATATGCTTTGTGAGCCCAACCCCATGTTTCTACATGTGTTTTGGGATACTAGATTGCTAGTCTGGTTGCCTACCACCATTATGAATTTGCTATTTATTTTTTTTTGGTCATGATTTGAGGAAAGGAATTTTCTAGGTTGTATTACCTACTGTAATTCAGAGGGTTTTGTCCTATAGCAGCAGTAGCACCAAAGCAGAAGAAAGGCAAGCTGCTTATCCGAAAACTTAGTTTTGCTTCATTTCTGGGTATCTGATAGAAACTTTTGAATGGTTTAAGCAGTCAGCAGTCTTACCAAGAATCTCTGAATTAATTGTGAATCTGAGAAAAATTAGTTTTGTCTATAAGTACCTGAAACCATGACAGTCCTCTTCAGGTACTCTTCAGTCTTCTAATTCTCTGTTTCTGGGATAATGGTGAAGCCCATTGCTTATCAATGTAGTCAATTACTACTTTGCTAGTGGTAGCAGCAGCAAAATCAAGCTGTCATCATTGCCAGACAGAAACTGCCCTAATAAAGGCTGTTGTAAGTCTCTATTTGCCACATTTTCACGTATAATGTTACAGCTTAAGTGATTTTTCCACCAAAATCACGCTTTCTGTGATAATATTGAAAATTAATTACTGAAAGCTTCATTTCTGAATTAGCACTTCTATTTATAAGTAAGTTTTTCTCTGAATTTATTTAACTTCTGGAGTATTTACTTATTGTCATGAAGTTTGGATTATGACACAAACATTTATTTGTTGATGGCAACCTTGGTCTAATTTATTATCAACCAAACATCAGGCAGAAATTCTATGCTGTATGTAATTTTCATGAGACATGATTAATTGATACCAATTTATCAAAGTCCACAGTCTGGTAATTCCAAAAGAAAATATAATTAGAGAGCAGCTGTCAAACTTTTTAGGAGGAATTGAAGTTATGTTTGAACCTTCCAGGAACAGGAGAGAAGCTGGGCTCAAATAATTTTAAGCTTTTGAACCTGAACAAATTATTGCTAGCACTAACTCTTGATTGCAAAGCATTTTTTCACACTTCAGAACACTAGTTGATGTTCCAAACTTCAGTCAGCTCAGGTGCAAAATTAGATTGATCTGTTGCAGAAATGAGTGGAGTTTGCATTGATTGGAGAAGATGTGTTGGGACTCTCACAGCTCATTTTGTTCATCCACAGGTTTGTTACTATTATTAAAACTTAGACAGGGTATATTTTGTGTTTCCTATCTTCCTTCTGCTATTGTTTGTGCGGTATGACTTCTTGGCTTCACGAGGCTGAATTCATAGAATCAAATCTGAGATGGGTATTGTTCAGTAACCTCTGAGAGCTGGCCATGAAAATGTTTAGTAGTTCTAGGTCTTGGTTAACATGCACGTGCCCTGCCCATCCCCATATTCTTATTTTTGTTCCTCTGTGTTGCTGTGAGTCTTGCTTCATTATTTCTAAAAATATGTCAGTTGAGTATCTGTGCTGATGGAACAATCAGGACAATGAATATTAAACAGAAAATTATGGATGCAAGAAAGGTTTATGGGTTTATAATTCAAAACAAATCAGTAGATCGTAGCCTAGTATTAGTACTCAGTATTCAGTATTTAACCACTGAATAGTTTTATCTCCTAGTTTGGCATTTTGCGACCAACTTCTAATTAGGAAGATTTGAGCAGGAAAATTAGTACCAGAAACTGACAAGTATTTAAAATGCCCTCTGAAAAATCATCCAGAAACACTTTTCTTCAGAAGCCACTTAAGGTGTTCATTTCTGACACAGACCTGTGCCAAGAATTTGGATCCATAGCACACATGGCAATTTAGCTATTCATTATTCTGCTGTAGATCCCTCTCAGGCAGCTGACTGACTGTGCTTGTGTGCAATCTTAATCTATTCCAATGCAAAATAAAATGGATTCATACAATCAACTACTGATCGTGATAGAAAATGATTTGCAAAAGCCATGTGAGGAAAATCCAGTGTTAGGATCCAGGGTGCTTGACATCTGGGACCTTATGTTGGATGGACCACAAACAGCAGCAAAGCAGTTTTTCTTAGGAGTGATGGTGGTCATACTTGTCTAATTTAACCCTGTAACAGATTAGAAATGCGAGTAAAGACAGTTGCCTTCCCTCGGAGATGACCATAAGGCTTTTAACCGATTTGATGCTTTTTTGTTGTTGTTGTTCATTCATATTCTGTAAAGTATACTCTCTGGATATCCAGCTGGAAGGCACAGAAGGGGAGCAGAATGAAGCCCCCCCATCCCCCCTAGTCCAATGGGAAGTGGTTAACAACCTGCTACACCATGAGACATGCATAAGTTTATGGGGAGAGATGGGATCCCCCCAAGGGTGAATCTTTAGTGGACGTACTGCTCCCTGGGTAGGAAACTGGCTGGGGGGTGGCTCAAGAGTTGTAGTGAATGGAGATAAATTTGGTCGGTGGCTGGTTGTGTGTGGTGTGCCCCAGGGCTCAATACCGGGACCAGTTCTGTTGAATATCATTGACCTGGGTGAGGGGATTGAGTGCACCCTTAGTTTGCAGACGACACCAAGTTGGGTGGGAGTGTTGATCTGCTTGAGGGTAGGAAGGCTCAAGAGAGGGATTAGGATAGGCTGGATTGATGGGCCAAGGCCAACGGTATGAGGTTCAACAAGGCCAAGTGTCGGGTCTTGCACTTGGCTCGCAACAACCGCATACAGCGCTACAGGCTTGGGAAAGAGTGGCTGGAGAANGGCTCACAACAACCCCATGCAACGCTACAGGCTTGGGAAAGAGTGGCTGGAGAATTGCCCTGCAGAAAAGGCCTGGGAGGTGTTGCTTGACAGATGGATGAAAGTGAGCTGTCAGTGTGCCCAGGTGGCCAAGGAGGCCATTAGTATCCTGGCTTGTATCAGGAATAGTGTGCTGAGTGGGACTAGGTAAGTGGTCATTCTCCTAGT
Organism: Pedionomus torquatus; assembly: GCA_013398155.1. Taxonomy (NCBI): domain Eukaryota; kingdom Metazoa; phylum Chordata; class Aves; order Charadriiformes; family Pedionomidae; genus Pedionomus; species Pedionomus torquatus. The sequence continues at coordinate 106,008 of VZRU01001953.1, forward strand.
ACCCAGCACTAGTGTGGCCACACCTCAAACGTGGGCTATGATATACAAAGACACTGTATCTGGCCACAAGGCTTTTGACACAAAAATCATTGAAGACTGAGAGAGGGTATAAATACCCCCATCCCCTTGCCCCTCTTCTGGCATGCAGCCACAGATGTCTGATATTGGCCATTACCGGAAATAACACACTAGAGTAAATGTAATTTTTGTTTGGTGTGATATACAATTCTTATACTTGTGGGTGAGCTGGAGTAAGGAGGATTGATTCAGAAGTATATTTCAGCTAGTGAGTAGGAAAAAATAAGGATGACTATGCAGAGGAAAAACAAGAAGCCCAGTAATGATACAAGTGCCACTGTGCTGCACTGTAACTTTGGACAGGGTTCCCAGAGTGGATTTTGCTGGCTGCCTGGTTTTCTCAAACAAAATTGGAAACTTTAATCAAGTATCTGAAACTTCAGATAAATTAAAGGACAGTGGCTTGAAGTAGGATTTGAGTTTTGTATGCTTGTTCCCTTGGTTTTAATCCAAGTGCTGTGATGCCCACTGAGGGTACAAATCTGGAGCAAGCTGCCAGCTCTGCAAGCAGAATATAGAGCAGAACACACATGATTATACACAGATGTGTGCATAGAGATGAGGCAGTAAAGGATTTCCTTTGTAAAAATTCAGTCAGAGGTTTATCAAAGGAAGTGAGGAAACAAGATCTTGGTTTAAGAACTGTACTGGGACTGTCTTCAGTTTCTTACTGCTTCTCCTTGCCTGGATACCTCTGAACAAGTTGATTACATGATTTCCTACCCAAAAGAAGGTGTTTGTTTTCAAATCCAGTCTGAGATTCTCTGAATTAGTAAATGCAGGGGTGCATGTACTAATGTAAAATCATAAAAAGTGTGACTTTCTCTTGCTATGTGCTTTGGTAAACAGCACAATAGAGCTCCATGTCAGCTGCTGGTTCTGGAATCCTAATTCTTGCAAAATAATATTGTAGGCAATGTTTTATTGCCTGAAGCGGAAACAAATCTCTCCTTTGCCAAGCAGAAAGACATTTGGCAGATGGCTCTTTTTGCCATTGGCCTAAGATGTGACCCAGCACGTGCTCTAGGATAATGTGTTTACAGTGTACACAGGACCTCTTTAAACAGCCCTGGGGTTGTCCAAATGGCAGACAAGCAATTACACTTGCAGGGCTCTCAGGTCTGTTACCAGGAAGCTGCCTATTTTTCTCCCCTCATTTTTGGTGTCCATCTCTGCTCCTAGCTCGCCACCAATTTCCATTTTCTGCTGCACCCTGCAGCTTCATTTGGCAAAAACTCTGCCTCAGCTTTAGTTGCCCTGAACATGATGTGCTTAATTACTGAGCACAGCATAGTTCAGGGATGGAAGTATGCCTTAGCACCACTTTTTGTGTTGTGTTGGTGATGGGTAATGACCCCTGAAGTCAGTTCCTGATACTGTCAAGTTAAAAAACACCAAGCAGCTATGTACTCTTGCACTGTGTCCTACCCATCTTTTTGGTTTATTACATACATGAGACAAATTATGCCAGTATTTTTACATAACAATATGCAGAGAAAATACGCATAGAAAAAAGGACTCCACTAGAAAGCAGAGTCTTTACATTCAGGCAGAAAAACTGAAGCACCCTGGTCCCTGAGCCTGGATATTGCAGTTCAGTGATTAAGTTGTAAATACAGCTGCAAAAGAAGGCAGAGAGAGATGATCACAAAATTTTTGCTCAGCACTTCCCATGTATGTTGCGAAGTTACCTTTGCAATGGCAAATCTGTAACAGCCAAAAAGATCTGCTATATATTTTGTTGCTTTTAGGAGGAACTGTGCTTCCCTGATGCAAAACGCAACACCCCACCCACCCCCTCCCCGCCATCAAATGCAAAACAAAAGTAACACTTCAGTGCCACCTCTGATGCTCTTTCTTAGAATAACTTTCTTTCAGTGAAATCTCTACCCAACTGCCTTTGGATTAAAGCTCGGCTGAAGCATCTGCCAGCTCCCCAGCACAGACAGTAAATGCCCAGGTCCACCCTTCCAGCTGTGCCCCAGCAGCTCACTACCATTAGGCTGGGAGAAACAGCCAGGAGCACTGCTTTTTGCTCTGCCTTTATGCACCAGTGCTGAAACAGGACGTGAGAGACCAGGGGGAGAACTCACATAAAATGAGCAAATCAGGCTTACACAGCCGAGGCAATCTGTCGATGGCAGGAAGCTGACACACAGGTTTTTTGAGCCAGTTTGACTAGGGAATAGCTTCATAAAGCATTTTCATCATTGTGCTTGTGAACTAAGTGGCCTCTCCGTAGGAGGAATGGACTGTTCCACTTAGTAATTGGTAATATATATCCTTAAATGTTAGCACTTAGAAAGATTTTCCTTGTAAAAAGAAAAAGTTGTGGGGTTTTTTTTTGTTTGGTTGGTTTTTTGTTTGTTTGGTTTGGTTTGGGGTGTTTTTTTGGTAATTCAGGCATTGACAATGGTATGCCAGCAGTTTCTGGCCTCCTTCATAAAGACATACTAAGCTGCTGAATGGACAAATGAAAGTTAAGCCTATAACTAAATGAGCCAATATACAAGGCAAATTGTGCACTTGCAAGCAGTGGGGGAAGTTTAGATTGAACTGAAACAAGTAAGAAAGAAAACAAATAGGTTTTCAGGGAGGGGGTTGGGGGCGGGGAAAGGAAAGATAACTACTTTATGACTTGCTTTTTTATCTTTATCAGCCTCATGCTCACATGAAGCTAAGTCCATATGAAATCATAGTACAGACAGCACAGCATGTATGGACAAATGCACAAGTGGTCTGAAAACCAATCCAGAGGCCGGCTGATAGCAATTAGCATGTGCTGCTGCTTTTCTGACTGGCATTTTCTGAAAAGCCTTTCAGCTGGAAATGGTTTAAGAATAGTCAGAGGTTATTAGCCCTACAGAGTGGATGGCCTTGGCATTTGGGACTCAAGAGGGTTAAAAGTGACAAATTATGAGGTGCTTTCCATGGAAACTCATGTGGCCAAGCCTTTATGCACTGCTCTTGTTTTCCTGGTCAGTGAAAGAAGCCAGCATGCCTTGGAGACTGACTTGGCAATCTGTCGTTTCTGCAAGGAATTGAAAAAGAAAATGCAGCGCAAGGCAGCAAAGTCATGTTAGATCCATCACTGTCAAAGTCTAGATGGCTGTAAGACACTGAGCTATGAAATGGCTCCAGAAAGCTAACATATACCTCTCTCCTAATAGCCCATAAATATTTTTCTTCTTCTGCAGTAGCATTTCTTGAGAGAACTAGTTATTGCACAGCATTGAACATCTCTTGAGAAGCACTAACTGGCCTCAAGTACTGTTGATTCAAGTATTTACAAGTATTTTGAGTTCAGATGGTTCTTCACAGTTTAGGCTAATCCGAAGGTAATGAGCTCAGGCTGGGATACCCCACAGTTCAACATAATTTGCCTAACAACTAATTCTTGATTTGAGTGAACTAATGGTACTGAGAGGACAGAAGATTAATTTAATTGTTCCTTATTTATATTACATTAATATCTAGAAACACACAACAAAAGTGCTAGTCATATTGTCTTGATACCATTTATAAGTATAGTAAAATCTGTTCCAGATCATATTTTTGTCAAAAACAGAGTCAACAAAGGACAGAAGCAGAAATGAAAGCTAAAGAAGCTGAAGGAGTTACCCAAGGTCATGCAGGAGGCAAACTGGCAAAGCTGACCTCCCCTGATTTTTTCAGCCTTGTGCTGAGCCTACGGGTTCAATTCATGTCACTGGCACTTCAGAAAGGGACAGTAAAGCAGCGCTAGCCAAATGCCTAAGGGAGTTTGACAACAAACTATAACATCTGTCTTGCAGTTAACCAGTTGAATATTCATCCCCTTGAAGACAAATGTGGAGGAAAGCAAGCAGCCTAAAAAGCAAGCTAGCCCCTTACTCCTGAGGTGTGGCATAGGAATGTGCAGTTTGGAGCTCATCACTGCAGCCACGGTAGCCAAGTATTTTGGGTGATTGCTGTTGCTGTAAGTGCAGATGGCTTGGCTGGGTTGGGACCAGCAGATAAGTAGCATGAGAGATAAATTTATAATGAGCTGTTGTAGCTGTACCATGGGGGCTTTTGTCCCACAGTATTTATTATTCTGTTCAGCTGTGCTGCAGGGGCTTGGCCCTGGAGGTGTGTAGCAGTGAACTACTATTAAGTCTGTCACAGAGAAATCTGTACTGTAAAAGCTGAAGCTATTTTTACATGGTTCAGGGGGCTGTTAGAGGGAAAAAATGATAGAGTAAGATCTGCTTCATTTTAGGCTGAATTCAAACACAGAGATTCAGAAAGCATCCAAAAATGTGGATTGTGTCAGATCAATACAAACTAATAAAAGCTAGCGGGCAATTACTACAGGATTAACAACAACATTTCCAACCTAAGTGCCAAGTGAAAACAGATTTCTCTCACTAGCTCCCCTGGAAGAAATAATCTGTTTCTAATTAAAAAGATCTGGAATGGAAGTGTGGGATGTTATGGCAAATATCCATAGCTGAGGCATCATTAGGCTTAAAACCAAACTGGGTAATGCTAAAGAAACATTATAGCTCTAAACATGATGAGTTATAGAACTCGAGAATAAAATGTGCCTTTGGAGAAGTGTATGTGTAGAACATGATCCATACCAAACTGTAATTCAGATTAGACGTTTGGCTTTGTTGTTAGCTTTTCCTAACTTTAATGCTAAATTGTTCTAACTTGACAGTAAATTAAGAGGTAGGAAAGAAGATAAGATAGTTTAGCATCCCCATCTTCTAAACATGACCTCATGAACAGAAACCAAGCATGTATATTAGCCAGGCTCAAACTGTCAGGATCAATGGCTCCTTCACATTGTTGTTGCTAACTGAGGATCCCAGTAATCTTGGACTGTAGTCATTATGCTAACTTCTTTGGGAATTGAGGAAACTAAAGCCCTTAACCCGTATTAAGGAAAGTGCATATATTCGTGTTTCTGGCCTGACAAATATGTAATTAAAAATAAATTTAACTAAGAAATTCTGTTATTTAACTCTTGTTTAATCACTGCCTTCATGGCTAAATGTCTCTTCAGACAGCAGAGACTGTTTATGAGGTAATCCAGACTTTTGCAATCTAATATGACTAGCAAATAAATCAGACTCTCAAGCAATGTCATAGTGGATGCCAGTTTAGTAGACTGCTTAGTATTTGATTCTGAAGTATTTCACGGTATTTGGAACGTATTTCAGACACTGGTATTTCTTGCTGCTGCCCTTAGCATAGTACTCTAACTGAGATTAATTTTATTGTGGTCCAGAGGTCCAGCCAGTTTAGTTGTCTCTCTGGGGCAAACTGGTACAGCTCCATTTACTTTGGCAGATTTTGGTCTTTAGTCAAACAGATTAAATTTTGGAGGCTCATTCTGACACGTGCCTTTGAGTAGGACATTAGTATGTACGCATTTCCTAGGTCTCTGCATGGGGCAGAAATTGGTTCAGTGTCACAGCAGAGCTGCTTCTGCAGAAAAGTAGTACTTGGAGATAAGAGAGTCAAAAACTGACCTTTAGGAATTATTTGGCATGAGAAAGGCTGAGGTTATCAGGCCTACAGTAAGGAAAGTGTATTGGAACAAGAGAAGCCACACTGAGAGCTTTCTGTGTGTCTCAGAGGGTTGTGTGGCCAAATTAAGCAGGGACTTGGAATTTTCCCATCTCCTCCCCACCACTATCCTGCAGCTGAAGCCAGTGCAGAGCTGAGTGTTGCTGTGAGGGCTGGACAATCTCATATCTCTATGAAGTGGTTGAAGAACGTGGCTGTTCCTGGCCCTCTGTCCCTCAAAAGTGAGTGTCCCCATAAGTGAAGCAGGACAGAGCTGTGGCCCCCTACACACTTCACTCTCCAAAATCCCTTTCTTTTAGCTATTTAGCTGAAAGCATGCTTCAGCTAAAACCACAAGGTTGCAGCTGCAGCAGCTGAGCTGAGGGTCTGCACAGCTCTACTTTTGCTGCCCCTGCTGTGAGGCCAGGCAGTAACATACAAGCAGAAGCCTGGCAGAGCAGTGAGGGGGGGTGGGCACCTTATGAGAGTGCAAATGTTAGCCTCAGTGCATGCAATTCTGAGCCCCAGCAGCATCCTGATGCTACACTTAGTCAAAAGTCCCAACAGGAGCATCTATATGTCAAAGCAACAACAGAACAGTGGACAACCTTGCATGAAGGCTGTCATGTACTGCTGGTAATGCTCACAGCTGCGGCTTTAGCAGCATGGTATTATATGACAAACATCTTCAGCCAGCCAGCATAAAACTCTAGCATAGGGCACTTCGGACTGTGACAAACCTTGCATAATTTCTCACAGCAGACTTCAGTGGGGCTCTTCTGCACCTGGCTGGCATGCAAAGTCCTTCCTCTGGCCCTGTCTCCCACCTCCCTGCTCATCAAAGGAAGCTGACTATTTCTAGCATTAGTTGTCATATAGTGATAGCAGACTGAACAGAATGGCTGGCTGGGAGGTAGAAAGACAATAATCATGCATGGTAGGAATCTCCTGAATTATTAAGCCCTGTCCCTGTTGCAACCCTGATATATCATCCCTTTCACAAACCAGCCAAACACCATCTTAAGCCAATATAGCTTTTTACCCTGCCTTCTTGTCTTGGGAGACTGTACCATAACTCCATTGTTCCCATGGTTAGAAATTACCTAATTCCAAGTTTAAATGTATTACCGGTCACTTTATATCCATGGACATCTTTCCTCCTTGGCCTAATCTTGTTGAGATGTGACTGAACAGATGTCATGGATGCAAAAGTATAATATGAGTCTTGAAGCTGATTTGCAAATAATTCTAGTTAATTGAGCTTGTCACCTTAGTAGTTGCTTTAAGGTGTATAAAAAGGGATTTGTTGGCCCTGGAATGCCCCATTGAACATTAAAGCATCAGTGCTAGTCATCTCCAGTTTCTCCCTGGAAGATCTGGATGTGCATTATAATGTCTGAATTGTGAAATACTTCATGAAGTTTTATTCTTTCTACCCTCCGTTACTTGTTGGAATTAACTAGATGCCTGAAATATTTTGGTAATAGACCTAGGGATTCTTTCCTCCTTATCCAGCCTCCTGGCTGTCTAGCATAGCCTTTGCTCTTTCAGCATTTGACAGATTTGCCATGGTTTTCAAACTCTCAAGAACTGAATTCATTAAAAACAACCAAATCAAGGTAAATGGACAAAACCACCTCAAAAAATAAAAAGCAACACTCTTTTCAAAGAATAAAGAGAACCAAACACACAAGTCAACTTATTTGATTTTCAGAGTACGTTCCATTTGTATAATGCATTAGTTATTTTAGCCTGTTTTATGAACATATCACAGATCTCATGTATCATAACAATGGTTTCACTGCTTCATACCTTGCATTTAACTCTCTGTAGGTTTTTCCTTCCTTCACAATCAACAGAGCAGGGGAAAAATAGATATTTTTCATCTTTAACAGCTTCAGTAGAAGAGAAGGAGTTCTATTTGAATTAATGTCAGGTAACATTAAGATAGGAAGATTGGTTTGGCTAAATACATGTCTCATTTGCTTGCTTTGCTGATGGTAACATAAGCTGTTAAATCCTGAGTCGTCTTTTGTTCTGATTTCACCCCTAACCTGGTGACAGAGAGGTGAAATCAGTGGGAGTAATTGTGGTATAAGTAACTGGAGATGGCATAGTCTAGGGACAGGAGAAGGTTCAGAGGTGGACTTTACTGGAAATACTCTACTGGGATTTTAACCATTGAGTCTATGGAATGGGGCCAGATCTGCTCCTGCAGCTCAGCAGAGACAAGTCTGCCAGGTCAGAGCAAGGGCCACCGTGCTACAGGGATTCAGCATACACTTGCTGAAATGGTTCAAGCTAAATTAAGTGACTGCAATTCCTCTACAAGAACCTTGCAGCCCAGTGCAACTGGATGCTTGCACAGGACATCTAGCCTTATACCAGCACTGCTGAAAGAATTACTGTGCTGCTTTGTGTTGTGGAGTCCTAAGGCAACAACCGCCTTTGGAATACTCCTCTCACGCAAGCTTGTGAATGTACCCAGTGACATGAGTAGATTAAGAGAGATGTATGTACAAGGAGAGCAATGTCCTGTAAATTTAATCTTCCAATATGCTTGTCAGACATCCTGCAGGGACCTACTGAGATGTATTTAGTGTGATCTGGGAAAACCGTTGCTTAATATTATGACTAAAGCTAAGAAAACGGGGGAGGAGTACACAATTTCTTACCAGGTGATACAATTTCATTCCCCCATGCTCCTTGCAAGTGTAGCACTGTGCTTTATAGTTTATTTGCCTCAAAGTGGTCAGAGTCTCCCACCTATGTTTTTTGCTAACTAAAAGTGGTGAAAACACTCTGAACTGGAGAATTCTTTCCCTGCAATGCTGGATAAGGGACAAAAATAAACAGAGTTGATCACTTGCTGCCAGCTGTAGTCTTCTTTTGCTTTTTATATGCTTGCTTGCCTGCATCAAGATGACAAGCAGAGTAAACTCCTGTTTTGGTATAGCTCAAGATCTGTGGATGCAAGAATAGACAATGAACAGAGCTGTGAATACTTTTTAAAAAATTATACTCAGAAATTACAACTGCTGCAGCTGTATTTATTCTCCTAAGTTATTTCTGTGATCTGCTGACTGATGACAAGCACCTTGATTTAAACCCCTACTTTGCCTTCACTGCCTCTGATGAAAAAATAAACCCAGTGTTGACAGGGGAACACTGGCACTGGTTATCTCCACCAGGCCAACAACAGCCATGACAGTTACTACAGCCAGTGATGAAAGTGCAGGATTTTGTGTTCCCTGGATTTCTGTCATTTATTCATTCTTGCCTTTTCCACCTTCTCAGTGCTTGGTATAGACTTGTGGTGCTGTCACGAGCTGAGTGTGTGCTACCTTGGCTCCTGAGTGGGGACTAGTGGGGACTGATGCAGAGAAGACCCGGTGGGGTGAAGTGGGGTCTCCAATTCCTGCTGTGCTGAAAGAGCAGAAGGGCACATTCGGGGTCATGTAGCCCTCCTCAGTTCAGGGAACTGATTTTGGGTTTTGTTCTGCATGCTGCAGGCGGTTCCCACAGCGGACTACAAATGTGAAACCAATACATGCCATAAGAAGTGCTCACCTAGCTTTAGTGTTGCCAGACCAGCTCTGAGGGTCAGTGCAAAGCTTTGGCCAAACACCTGTTTTTGAAGATATTTTGCTTTAGTTATTACCTAATGGTAACATTTTTTCTTATATGTCCAGCTTCGAGCAAGTTTTTAGCATACATTAAACATTGAAAAGTGAAGTCAAAGTCTTAATGTTGCATTACTCTCATTTCTCTATTTTCTGATCTGTTTTAACCTTCAATCTTGTGATGCCTCCTAGGTGCTTTTCCACTCCAGTCATTTGACTGTGTAAGTGGGAAAAATCACTGACAGTTTCAATTGAATACTGCTAACAGAATTCAGCTGGTGACTAAGTCAGCCACTATAAAAAAAAAAAAAAATAAAATTAAATACTACTATGACAGCTGGTATACTTCTGCCATGTTAAATATAATAATGATCTCGTTTTGGAGGTAGGGACAAACAAATCTCAAAAAAACATCAGTATGCAAAAATTTAGTTCTGTTCTCTCACAGAATAGAATTGGTCTACTTCATGACAACTCCTGCCTGAGTGTCCTTCATTCCTTCAGACACCTTAATGCAAATCTCAGGACTGGAAAGTTATGGTCTCTTCGTAGAGACTTCCTGCATAACATTCAGAAAGTTATTAGTAGTGATAAATGTCATTGTATTTCCACAACCTAAATTTAATTTATTTGTTATGTTTCTTTTTATTCTAACCAAAACATTTGTGTAGCTGAATAATGAGAGGAAAAGAAAATTCCCTACTTGCTGGACTTTTCTTTTTACAAAATATGCAGAGTAAGTTGGCATAGGTCAGTGTGGTGGGTTTTGTGTGGTAATAGGCATCAGTTTTGGAAGTGTGCTTAAATTCATGAAGTTAGTTCAAAAAAAGTACTGACTATATTCTCCATGGATAAGCTGTTGGACAGTGAAGAACCAGAAAGAGCTCTGCTGAGAGTGCAGAAAGTCTTGCTGGTTACTGCTTGTTGAACTTGGTGGGTGGCTTCATGCTGGTTGAGCTACAGCCCAGATAAACTTTGTCACCACCAAAGCAGCAGCAAAGGTGGGATGGAGCTCCCTGTTGAGAAGGAAGCAGTACAGTCCTGTTACTTTGCAAATAATCTGTCATGGTCCTGTCATTGCTCCAGTAAAGCCACTGTTGAAGGGAAGGTTCAACAGCCTGTGATTGTCAGGGAAAGCAAATGCCAAGGAAGCTCTTCTGATCTTGTTCTTTGGGTTTTAGATCCCCCCTGGCATTGTACAAGGGTGCGAGGCTCAGAAGTCCCATTATTCCAGTAACCACGCTTCAAAACATATCACAAATGTTCTTTGTTAATTAGCTATGAAAGCCATCATAATTTATCTCACTGCTTTCACTTGCCAAAACCACTAAACAGCAGCTTTTCTGTGTCTTGTGTTTTATTATGCATCAAAAGATCAAAGGCTGAGAAACCTTTACTCACTGTGAGTGATGGGTAAACTTACACTATTTACGTTGAGCGCCTCCTGCAATGTGGGAAGGTTGAATCTGCCAAGGTCCTTGCCAGATAAAATCCTAATAGTAATGGTTACCTGTGGTCTGTGCAGATAATGCCAGCTATACTGACTTTATCTCCACCAGATAGTTGTTTTACTGAATGAATCACGGATGTCGCTGTGGATCTTCATTATGTAAGAATGAGAAGAAATTGGTGTGAATACTCCTTACCCATAACTAGCCTGGAAAGCATGGGTAATGATTTTTAGCATCCTCACCATCTAGAGATACTCGTATCACTTGCAGGGAGACTAAGGAAGTGGAAAACTCTTTAATTCTTGTGTTTAAACAGCATTTCTTGGGTATGGCTCTTGGGAATAGAGTGTGGCACAAAAGATCCACATTCCACCCAACCCACTGTCAGCATCCCCCAGCACAATCACACAAACCCTTTGTGGGGAACAGATCCTGCTGCTGCAGGAGGTAAAAGCCAGCCTGTGCCTGGGGTAGGAGGTAGGGGTGTCCAGCTCAGGCTGAACTGAGCCACTTGACTCCTAAGTGCCATCCCCACCAAAGCTCACTCCAGGGCCCTGGGGCAATGGGTGCTGTTGCTTTGCCTCTGGGTCCCCCTTATTGTCCTACCCCATCAATCCTGGGAGAGACTGTACCCTGTGTGGGGTGGAGGCTTGGGGACATCCCTGTATTGCATTTTTTAGTTTGTGCCAAAGCTGGGGGGGCAGGTAGATTGCAGGGCCTGAAAGGCTCTGTGGGGCACTAGGCTCGGTAAGAGGTAAGCACTGGAGCCAGCTCTGCCGCCACCCTGCTCGTTATTTCACAGAAAAATAAGCTGTTAAAGGGAACGGGAAACAGTGTGCTCCAACTCCTCCCTGCCATGTGAGTGTAATGTAACCTAGCACTCCTTTTTTAGATAAAAGCTTTAACAGCAAAATGAACAGTTTCAGAAAAACAAATTGGCTTTTATGTTTGACTTTTTCCCTGATGCCATTGGAGAAATGTATATTTGAAGGATCTTCATAAGCCTGGTTTCCCTCCTGTGCTTATTGACTCTCCCAAGTGAATTTGTTTCATTTCAATTGTAAAAGAAAGAGATGCACACACAAAATGCCAGGGCAAGCAAACAGAAAAAACTTGGAGGGCATGTAGTACTGTACTGTGCTGCCCACAAAGCTTTCCTTCCATCTGCACGTAACCTTGCTAATGGACTGCCAGTGGAATGCTCCATAAAATACATTTGGAAATGTAAAAATATTTGAATCTATATCATATATATATTGTACCACTTAAGTATTCCCACTATGATTGTTGGGTTGTGCGGTGGCCCATTGTGCTGAATTGACTGAAAGCCCTCCAGTTCAGCATTATGGTCACTGACAACAGCCATAGGATGTTAGGAAAGATAAACCAGTTGCGTCATCTTATCTCTTGCCTTTAATAATTAATGACTGGTTAAAAATAGTAAGAATAACAATAATTGTCATCAGCTTAAACACATCATCCAGGCTTAAAAGTTGAAGCTTACAGACAAGACTTCGGTAAAGTGCTTTCTAGCATTGTTTTTGACAAAATGCATGCATTCAATTGGCAGAAACGCTATTTAAAGTACAGTAATTGATTATATTGAGAATAATACCAGTGTGTATACTAGCAAAGGCTTCTGAAGGTCAATCAAATACTTTTTGCTTGGTTTTAACAGGTATATGCTATGGCTCTCCTTTCTTGAAGTAGGGAACACTATTCTGTTATCTCTGTCCCACTGTGTTAGAAATTATATGAAAAAAACCCCTAGGCATTATTATAAACAGGTTTGTTCTGTGTAAAATGAATGCAAAAAAATTGCACCATATCTGCTTAAAAACCTTGTAATTTTTTCTTGGGAAAAATAAAAATGAAGAAGGCTTCCTTCTGTAAGTGATACACATCCAGTATACCCAAACTGGGCAAACAAAGTTCCAAGCAGAAAGCAAGGAACAAGACTCCTCCCAGAGGACAGGCAGAATTTTAGTTTACTTCTTGGAACACATGCAGCATAAAGCCCTAAATTACAAAGCAATACATGTCACTTCATGAGGCAGCTGTGCAGACCTGAAATAAGAACCAGTATTAATTGAAACTGACTTTTTTCAGTAACAACGGTGTGTGCTTCTATCCCTTACTGGACTTCTTGTGCTTTTTGTCACCAGAGAGAAGCATGAGATGACTTGCTGTTACAGCTTCTGTGAATCCATCCTGTTTTCAGCTGTTAATTAAAAAGCTGAGAATGTCTTGCCGGGAACACAAACACTCCCAAACCTTCTGGACATATACATATATGGTTATCTTTTATGAGATGTTTCCCCTCTGGAGGCTGAAAAAAACATGACATGAAAGGCTGCGGCAGCTGTTGCTTTGGTTGCCATAGGTTATACCCCCTTTCTGGCTTCACTGACTTCAGTTCCCTGAGCCCCCTTGAAAGTGTCAACTGAAACTGCCACTCAGAGCTTTGCCACATTTGGGACAGCAAACAAAAACATTATGCTGGGGCAGAATGACAGAGTTGGGGAAAAAGGGTGGGTAGAGGGAGCTTTCTCACCAGCTGCTGCCTCCTCCCCAGCCAGACTGCTGGCCCTGAAGCCTCATCAGCTGAATATCTGTTAACTTTGGTTTATTTGACCATGGATTGGCCCATATAGCGCTGGGCTTGTTGACATCAAATGGGAAGCATCTCTCTCAAAGGGGAAGAGGGTTGTAGCCCAAGAGATAGTAGGGCTGATTGACAGGGATTAAAACTAGATGTGAAGGGGGAGGGAGATAATAATATCAGGCTTGTCAGTGATGAGCTGTGGGGCATCTCATCAGGGTTAGAGGGATGAGGTGCTAGTAAAGGCCTTCAGTCTGTAGCTCTGAGGCAGGCTGCTGATGCTGCACTATAAGGTCCATCTCTTATGGAGATGAACCAGCAGCTCCTGAGGTAGTTGAAGTCAAAAGGGAAACACCTGTGAGGTGCCTCAAGGGGTCTTCACCTAAGAAGGTGGCACAGCTGGCAGCCCAGCCGAAGTGCCTCTACATGAAAGCATGGGCAACAAACAGAAGGAGTCAGAAGCTACCATGTGGCTGGAAAACTATGACAAAGTGGCCATAACTGAAACCTGGTGGGATGAATCCTACAACTGGAGTTTAGCTATTGAGGGCTACAAGCTGTTCAGGAGGGACAGATGAGGAAGGAGGGGTGGAGGTGTCGCCTTCTATGTTAAGGAATGGATAGAAAGTGAAGAGATGTCCCTAAAGCCCTCCCTGGGAATAGATGAGGGAAAGGGTTGAAAGCTTGTGGGTGAAGATTAAGAGGCAGGCCAATATGAGGGACTCTGTTGTGGGAGTTTATTGCAGGCCACCTGGTCAGGATGGGGAAGTTGATGAGGCCTTTTACAGTGAGCTCAAAGTAGCCTCACAATCTCAGGCATTGGTTCTCATGGGGAACTTCAAGTCTTCAATCATCCTGATATATGTTGGGAAGGCTATGCAGCCAGGAATGTACAGTCCAGGAGGTTCCTCGAGTGTATTGATGATAACTTCTTGACTCAGGTGGTGGAGGAGCCAACAAGGAGAGGTGTACTACTGGATCTAGTGACAAAGAAGGACTGGTGAAAGACATTAAGGTTGGAGGCAGCCTTGGCTGCAGTGACCATGAAAAGATAGAGTTCAGGATTTTGTGTAGTATGTGCAAAATAACAAGTAGGACTGAAACCTTGGATTTCAGGAGGGCTAATTTTGACTTTTTCAAGAAAATGTTTGGAGACATCTCATGGGTTAGGGCTCTGGAAGGTAGGGGAGCTCAAGAGAGCTGGATAATATTCAACTATCTCTTCCTCCAAGCTCAGGATCAGTGCATCCCTAAGAGGAGGAAATGGGGCAAGGGAAACAGGAGACCTGTGCGGTTTTCACAGAGCTTCTGAAAAAGATCAAGTGGAAGAGGGAAGTTTACAGGGCATGTAAAAAGGGACTGACCACTTGGGAAGATGACGAGAATGCTGTCAGAGGATGAAGGGATGAAACTAGGAAAGCCAAGGGCCCCTTAGGATTATAATTAGCAAGGGATGTCAAGGTAAGCCAGAAGGGTTTCTTCAAGCCTATCAGAGGAAAAAAAAGAAAATTAGAGAAGATGTGGGCCGACTGTTGAATGAGTCGAGTGTCCTGATGACATGGGGATGCAGAGAAGGCAGAGGTATAGAATGCCTTCTTTGCTTCAGGCTGTACTGCTCAGGCCCCAGCCCTCAGGAGTCCCAGACTTTGTAGGGAACAGAGAAAGTCTGANCACTTTGGTAGAAAAGAGAAAGTCTGAACAGAAGAATACTTCCCTTTGGTTGAGGAAGACCCAGTTAGGGAACAGTTAAGTACACTGGATGTTATCAAGTCTGCCAGTCCTGATGGGGTGCAGGTGCTGAGGGAGCTTGCAGAAGTCATTGCTGGGCTGTTCTCCATCATCTTTGAAAGATCCAGGAGAACACGAGAGGTGCTTGAGGGCTGGAGGAAAGCTAATGTCATATCAGTCTTCACAAAGGGCATCTTTGAAAGGTCCTGGAGAACACAAGAGGTGCTTGAGGGCTGGAGGAAAGCTAATGTCGTATCAGTCTTCACAAAGAGCAAGAAGGAGGACTTGGGAAACTACAGACAGGTCAGCCTCACCTCCATCCCTGGATAGATAATGGAATGGCATCATCTCAAAGCATGTGGAGGAAAAGAAAGCTATCAGAAGTAGTCAACACAAATTCACCAAGGGGAAATCATGTCTGACTAACCTGATGGCCTTCTACGGTGGCATGACTGGATGGATAGATGAGGGGAGGGTGGTAGACGTTGTCTACCTTGACTGAAGTGAGGCTTTTCACACAGTCTCCCATAGCATCCTCATAGGATCCTCATGAAGCTTAGGAAGTGTGGACTAGATGAATGGACAGTGAGGTGGATTGAAAGCTGGCTGAAAGACAAAGCTCAGAGGGTCATGACCAGTGGCACAGAATCTAGTTGGAGGTCTGTAACAAGTGGGGTCCCCCAAGGGTCAGTACTGGGTCCAGTCCTCTTCAATAT
>VZRU01001953.1:139862-154784 GCA_013398155.1 Pedionomus torquatus
GTGCGGCGGCCGACGGCGCTCGGGTCCTGCGGGGGTGGCTTGGGCGCTGAAGGCACGCTGATCGTTCCTTCGGGTCGTGCTTTGCTTTGTTTGGTACCCTTGTGAGTGCTGGGGTCTGGTGGCAAGGCTCTGGTTGCATTGCTCCGTTTCCCCATCCTGGGAGTACCCGCTGGCCTTGCCAGCATCCCTGCGAGCAAGCATCACCCGCCCACCCGGCCAGAGAGTGAAGGCTTCAGAAAACTAAGGCATTCTTCTAGGAAAAGACATACTCGACCACCAAAACATCTGCTATGAATGCACGACGGGATTTTTTACACAGTCTCAGGTGCTTTTGAATCAATCTTTCAGCTGCTTACTGCACCTCTAATTCTTAAATTTTCTGGCTTTTAAGATATGTCTTTTCCCACTCTTACACACAGCTAAAATTCTTGCCTAAGTTCTCATTATTACTTGTGTTTTACTTGTTTATCTTGTACGAACCTATGATATGCTGGCCCTGAACAGTTCTGTGGAAGAGCCAGGAGTTGTCCTACATGCCTGTAGCACATCTCATTCATGCGTCCGTCCAGTAGAAGGCCTCTGCTCAAGAAACTCAGTTCTGCGTTTCGTTACCACCAGCTGGGATTTTCCCTGGGTGCTTATTCTTAACAATCTCACTGAACTTAGCCAGGTGGACACCAGAACCAGCCAGACACCTTCATTTCGGTTTGTGCTGTGGGTTAGGTCCCAAGGAACAAGCCCAAGCTGACTTTGAGAAGAGCTCTCAAATAGTTAAGGTCAGGTATTTTCCAACAGCATGTATTTGACTAGGATTTTGATGCCTGTTTCTTTGCAGCTTGGAATAGCTTAAATCATTCTCACCTTCTCCCGTATGAGCAGAGGTGGTGGTTGACTAAAGGAAAGTGGTGATTGGGTAATGGTTTGGACACAATTTCAGAAAAATAGGAGCAAAAAAGAGTTAGAGGCAGCAAAAGCAGGTATTCTGCCTAATGCCCTCAGCTACCATTAAGAAACATGAAAATCTAATTGTACTGAATGGAAACGTACATCTTCATCGCTGATTATGACACGAAAGAAAATTACTATATGATTGGCATCATAATGGCCAATGTTGAAATGTGATGACACGCCAATATGATGTACATCTCCATTAGGAATGATAAATCAAAGGTTATTCATTTGTGCTTGATTTATGCCTGGGAAATGCTACCAAGGGAAATCTTGATTTAAATCTCTCAAGTCATAAAAAAAGTCACGAGTGCCCTCTTCTGGCAACAATTGATAACTGTAGGCCCTGCAGTACTTTTTCCTGTTGATTTTTATTTCTGTATATAATTTAAATTTTTTCATTAGCACTTTTACCACCACAATGGTCTACGATATTTTTCAGTAACATAATTCGTTGTCCTTTATTTTATTTTATCCTCTGTTTCAGAAGTAAACTGAATAGTATTTAAACCTGCGAAATCTCCCTTCTCATAACCAGAGGCCTTAATCTTGCTGGTAATCTTATTCCAGGAATACATCAGAAAACTGCACAAAGTCTTTGCCATTTATTACTGAGCATGGAGGAAAGGATTCATATTTTCCGAGATAGGTGAGAGACACAACCTCATGGGTATATTGAACAGGATCTAGACCACATAAGAAAAGAATTATTAATGGGACCACAGTTAAATTCTTTGCTGAATTGTTATTATTCTAGGCAGCTGCTCTATAGTTGGTTGCATTTAATAGCTGCAGAGAGAAGAGTGGAACAGGAGATGAGAGGAAGAAAATGCCTCGAATTCTTGCTTGCTACTATTCTCTGTGCCCTCAAGCCCTCTACCACCTTGTTTTCCTTGTTGACAACATACCATGCTATCTGTCACTCATGACTGTATTAGAGCATCAGCTCTGACCTTTGCTGCATACAGGTAAAGCCTCAATCTTTCAGCTGCTTACTGCACTTCTAATTCTTAAATTTTCTAGCTTTTAAGATATATCTTTCCCCACTCTTACATGCAACTAAAATTCTTGCCTAAGTTCTTATTATTTAACAGCTCATATCTTTCCCCACTCTTACATGCAACTAAAATTCTTGCCTAAGTTTTTACTATTTAACAGCTCAGTTGCTGCAACAGCCTTTTCTCTGGCCTTGACACATGCATGCTTGCCTTTGCCCTAATCATACTGCAGGCGGCTGCTGTTGCTTCAAAGATCATTTTCCTAGCTGGTCTCTTTGAACATGTCACTCCTCTCTTGCCATCCCTGTGCTACCTCCCCCCTACTCTATCTCATGTCAACATAAGCTGCCTATCTTAATTTTTAAGGCCCCCTGGGACCCTACCTATCATCTCTCATTGTCAGGAGGCAGGAACAGGGAACGGAGAGTTCCATTAACTGCCCTGCCTGAGCAGACTTCCAGCTCTGCTGTGCTTGTCCTTATATGCCTTTTTAGAGCAGAATATGAGTGAAGAGGGTTGGCCATGGGCTAAAAAAGGGGGTCACTGTTAAAGGCAGTCAGGAATGCAGGCAGCAGTGACATTTAAGTGCTGTTAAAACTGTAAAATGGACCATCTCCTTTTGTTCAGAGTTACCATCCTCTTGTGTTCATCTCAAAGCAAGCCCTTTCTCGTTTTCTCCTCTGTGGTCTCTCTCATACTTGGAGGGTATCCTTCATAAACATCCTTAGATTTATGTTAGTAGCTCACTAGAATCAAAGCTCCCCTTTGCTGTGACGTCTACAAAAGCTTTGACAATCCTTAGACTGCTAGGAAGGTAATACTGCTGTCAGCCACGCTGGGCGTTCTCATTTCCTTTACTCTCCCTGTGTCTGTATCCATCTGTGGTCTCTTGTCCTCTATTTAGTTTGTAACCGCTTTGGGACAGGGCCATAATTTTGTTCTATGTTTACACAGTGCTTCAGACAATATTTGTAGTTAGGGTTTGTGCGTGGTCTAATAATACAGATAATAAATAAAAACATTAACAGCCTGCGGCAGGTGCTATCTTCTTGCATAGGCCTCATTGATTTCAGGCTGTGGGCTGAGCAAATTGCATGAATGTGGCTTGGGTCTTGTGGGTAACTGAGCAAAGGGCAGACACAGAAGAGCAGTGCTGTGTGTTCCATTCTAAATGCTGGTCAAAATGCCTTTAATCAAAATTCCCCCCCCCCCNNNNTTTTTTTTTTTTTTTTTTTTGTCAGTGAAGCAGTGTAGAGGAGATCCAGGGGCAACCTTTTAGCTTCATGTCATTTTCTTCCAGAAAAGGGCAGGGGGGGAAGAAGGCAAAAGTTTATGGGCTTTTGTTTCTCTCTGAAAAATACAGGAGAAGGGTTATAAACAGCAGGAGGAAGAATAAAACCCCAGACGTGAAGATTCTTAGATGTCATGTCTTGCCCTTTGTACTTGGTAGAAAACTACTTTAAAAACTTAATCCTCTGCTATCTTCATAGCCAGTAGTAAATGGAGTCTTTGCCTTAGATTCCTAATCTGTAAACGAGCATCTCTTGTTTTAACTAACACAAGGACTATAACCCTTTTTTGCAAGTCCATTGAAGACTGACCAGGATATGTCAAGAATTATTATTATTCTGTGGTAACCTGAGTTCAGTTTTATTAGCAAAATGAGCTTAAAGCTTATTTGATTCTGCCGCCTGCTCTGACCAACCTCCAACAATGCCTGGTGCTTGCTAGAGAGGAAAGAGGATATGGCTGTATTGCAAAACACTCAAAAAAGGATTCTTGGTGGCTCTGAATTATCCATAAAGAGCTCTTTAGGCTGATATAACTCATAAAATGAGCAATCTTTGGGATCAGATGAGAATCCAAATTATGCAAAAGTGAGTTTGAGTACCTTAGCAATGCCAATACAACACAGAACCTCAGTTTGTGTGGTTTACAGTACCAAGCAAGTGCAGACAGAAGGGAATTACTGGGAGTAATAACGCAGAGTGCAGCATTACAAATTCTGTATCAAAGTATTGGATAAATAGGACAAGTATCAAATGAGATATAAAGCAACTATTTGAAAAGCCACAGAAAGTTGAAGTTTTAGGCCGAGCCACGCTTAGTGTGATAGCAAAACCCTGCAATTTATTTCCTGTCTTTTAATCTGAAAGCTCCCAAAACACTTTCAGAATAGTGATTAAGAAAATGAAGGCATTCTATTGTATTACAGAACATAGTCACTGATAATATTAAAATATAAACATGATTTTCCTTTCTGTAAAAGCTAGATACAGCACTACTTGTTGAATTTAGTTTCCCATAGGGATTCTTAATAAAAGACGAAGAAGAGCCCAAAAAGAAAATGACAGGAAACAACCACCCGTGAGCATAAGGGAAGCCAGAATGAGTAATAAGACAGACAGTGTTGTGCAGTAGACAGCTGGAACACAAGATACTGGATTGTAAAGTCAGGCTCATTCTTGGTGAGAATGCTTTGCTCATTGGTACTGATACCCTGCAGAGCCAGCGGTCCAAGGAAGATTTCCTCCTAAGAAAGAGAATCCAAATTACTAAAGACTTTAAAGCTATGCAGCCTCTGTCAACTACCTTGAACTAAGGCTTAGGAGGAGCATCAAGTTTATGTTGATTGCCAAAATATGACCAAAAGTTACATGCCTGAAAGAGCACAAACGCTTCAGAAAACAGAAAATATAGCAAAAAAATATTTCTGTGTGAACTTAAGCATAACATTTAGGTATAGCCTTGCTTTTAGTATGAGAAACAGCCAGCTTCCATGAAGGCATTCTTTTTAATTCTTTTTCCTGTCATATGCCCATCTTCCCTCAGCTTTAAGCTGACCCTGGTATCTGTAGCTTGGCTCTTTTTCTGTCCTGATTACTGTCACTAATGGGCAGACTAAGGCAGGACTTGACAAATAAACAGTAATACGGCATTTTTTTTTATGTCAAGAGGAGCGTCCTACACTGACATTCAATTCAGGAGGTATGGAATGATATTTTTTATGGTCTGAATGTTTTTCTGGAGGATTTATTTGGGTTTTTTTAATATGGATTTGTTCCCCCCCCCCAATATTTAGTACTAGAAGTAGAAGAAAACACAATAGGTGAAAAGCATGGCAGTTAATAAGACTGAACAGGCATAAGTTAGATGGTACACTATGGGCCAAAGTAAAGGCATTTATTTATTGTCTCAATCAAATAGCAACATAAGCCTTTTCTTTTTCCCATTATGTTATTAGTCTTATAACGTGGAAAACATTTTCTCTCCCTGTGGAACTCCTCCAAGTCAATCCACCCCCATAAGGAAACACAACCTTTAATACTTTGTAATAAATAAAACATCAGGAATAAAGATATACAACAACACATTATGACAAATATTACCAAAAAGCTTGCACAGATCTGTTCAATAATGTCTCTTTGGAAAATTCCTCTACTGATGCATCTAAGCACTTACAAATTTACTATCTGAGCACCTCATGATCACTAATGGGTTTTAGTCTCCCTTCATTCCAAAGGTGGAAAAGTATTCTGCCCTATACAGATTTCAAAGTGTAGAGTTAGTGACTTGCCCTGGGTCATACATAAATCTTTTGGTGGAAGTGGGGCTTGGAGTCAGGGTTTCTGTGTCCTGCTCTAGTACCTTAGACCGTGTTTTTACCCATTAACATGTCTGCATCATAACATTTAGCAAAGGGTGGTGTGATGCATAATACCCTTTGACATTTTAACATCCAAAGTTCTTCTAGTCCTGACTGATGATCAGGAAGAGTTTGCTATTAGCTTAGCTTTTAAAAGAAGCTGCTCTCCTGTATTTGCCTGGACCTTCAGAGTTGTACACAGCCCTACCACAATCGGTATATTTGCAGCCCACCCCCTGAAGGAACCTGTCCTGGCAGGGTCTGGGACCAAGGTTTGCAATGTGTTGAAAAGCACTTTGCTGCATATGTCTTGGTTGGGAAAATTCTATACAGGAAAAGTGATAAAAAAACAATCAAATGAAAAAACTCCCCTCCGGCCACGATCTAAAAGAGTGGACGGCTCAGTCGATTCTACACCCATGTTTAAGTTCTCTAACCCCTACCTAAGGGAGCACTTAAGCACTTCAGCTGTAAATGCATGAGCAGTCACGTTGCTTCGGGGTGGGGGGTTGGGGAGAACATTCATGTGCTTTGCTGGGTCAGGACCCTGACCCTGAGCCTGTGGATATCTGATTCTTTTGAAAACCAGGCCATTTCTTTAGTGCTTTACATGGATTTGGGAGTCTAATTTTAGGCAGTTGTATTTTTAAAATGCAGGTCTAAATACACTCCCCATGGGAAATGTAACGTCCCTGATATCTGGGTCAGAATGCTCCCACTGGAGATAATTTCTTTAAGCCACTGGCTAGCAAATAAAGAAAGCAACCCAAATAACCACCCCAGCAGCACCCTCCCCCCCGCAAGCCTTTCCTACCCCCAAGGTTAGTTTGGGACCCTGGATACATTTTGAATGGCTGGTGATACAAAGTCATGCTCTTTTCCTTTTCATGTCACTTATTTAAAGAGGAATCTTGAAGCAGTTGTTTACTGCAGCAATGCTTAGGAAGAAAAAGAATAGCAAGTGTATTTTCAAATGCCCTTAGCAGCTTTCTTTTTATTTTGCTCTTCAAGCCCCTGCTATTCAAGTTCTCTTCTCCTCAGAGCACTAACAGCTAAATTGTTCTATGCACACAGCTCCCATTAGCAAAAGAAGGAGTCATGCACATCATTCCCACGAACCACTTTAACAGCACAGTCCTGTATGACAAGATGTGCCTCAAAGAGAGAGGATGCCAGATAAATATTAACCACACAGTGTTCTCATTTAGCTTACATTTAAAATAGCACTTGGGTTTTTTAAATGTACACTTGCATTATGTGGTATCAGTCATCTTTGTCTTAGCAGTTTAAGAAATTAGACATGCCAGACCATAACAAATCTGCATTAGAAGCATGGGGTTTGCTGCTTTACGTTGGAGAAAAACGGGAGGGATGACATTTGGATTTACAGTCATACCTCAATAATCCACAAACCCTAATTTCTCAGCTATGACTTCGTGTCCTTTGCTTTACATTAATTGTGTTGAAATGTCTGTCAATTATTCAAACTCTCAGTAGTCACAACTCATTTAGTATCTCTTGCTCTGTGCAGACAGTCTGAGGTCTGACTGTGCTGAGATTTATATCCAGACAGACAGCATGATTTCTTTACATGGCAGAGATTCCCTTGAAATCCCCCTACCTCCCCAAAAAGGTTCAGTTTAATATGAATTAAAGTGTGCATCTAACTCTCATTTGGGAAGCATATCAGTTTCATTGGTTGCATCAAAATCAAGCTCAAAGTATAATCAGAAATTTATATACTCTCTTTATGTAGATTCAAACATACTACAAAGTATAAAGGAAATAGAGATATTTTTTGTTGGGTAGTGTGGGAGGATAGAAAAACATGTTTTTCCCTAATGTCAGACAATTAGTTTCTGATTTATATCTCAAAGCACATCAGTTGTTAAACCTTACAATTTCATCTTAGCTAGCATAGCTGTGGATGGCTTTACAGAAAACTCATAAAAATTTAAAACAATTTTCTAAGTCTAGTAGACTTTTTCTTCTCTGTTATCAATGACAGTGAATTCTGGTGTCTAGATGCGGGGTTTGTTTTTAAAAAAATATCTTCTTTTGGATGAGTTTTGCTTTTTTATTAAATGAGCAGACCCCTCATTCTTCATGGTTAACAGCAGTGACTGACAGTCACATGGATATTTTTCTGTAGCCATCGATACCAGTAACTAGAAAAACAAGAATATAGTCCCAATTTTGCAATAAAAGGTAGAAATCATGTATCTTAAACACTTTAATCCACACTCAAAATGACCATGCAGCCATGCTTGAGTGCATGGATATAACTTTAAAACATAGCAACCTTAAAGGTGAAGTGCACCCCTGATAACTGAAATTCTCCAAGCAGTCATTGCCATTTACTCACAATTTTGGACAACTCAAAAACATAAAAGCTGCTGCTTCCAGAATTGTTGCATATTACCACCATTCATCAAAGTGTTGTCTTTGTGGTCAGTGTCTTTTCTTCCCTACTTTATATTATTTTCATATCCTTTTATCACCAACTTGGAGTCTGCGAGAATCTGCACAATAACAAACCAGTGAGTTTATGTAGCAAAGGACTGCAGTATGGACAAGAGAAAGATTCTGAGTACTGAGCTTCCAGGAAGCTTGTTTAAACTGTAAGAAAATAATTAAAAATTGCTTGACCATACCTTTTTAATTGGCTCCCTGATAGAAGGGTTAATAGGGGTTCTAATACCTGTGTTAAGAAAAAAAAAAGACAGATAAAGAAAACAGTGTAATGTAAAATAATTCAGATTGTCTCTGTGTAAATGAGGCAATAAATGCCTGCAACACGAAGCTCAGTCTGACTTCACAGCAGGGCCTGGTGCTTAATTGAAAGTCCTAACTAGACCCATTTATCAAAGAAATCACTCAGAGGGAAATTTAATTATCACAATTAATCTATATTTTTTTAGAAAGTCTCATCAGAGCACACTGAAAATTTCTTTGGGAAGAATGTTACAATATTATCACCAAAAAAAATCAAGCACCAAACTTCTCCCCCCTCAGAGGAATAAGAGAGGCAGACAGGCACAGGGCATGTTGTGCGAGGAGCTCCTTGTAACGCCACTTAGGCACAGCCGAGAGTAACGAGCACTGTCACAGCAGGAGCTCAAACGGAAATATTTCTTCCTAAGTCTCAAAATTGCTCCTTTTGCAAGCTGGAGAGAACACCTGGCTTTTTGAGAGAACTAGCCCACCACATGCCCATGGACTCTGCATCCTCGCCATTGTTTTGCTTGGCTCTGTAGAACTCTTGGCACCCCTCAGTGCCCCATCAGCCCCTGCTCGCAGTTTGTCTCAGTGCATGAATGGAAAAGCCAAGAGGCATGACCTGGGCTCTACTCAGTAACTAGCACGAGATGCTTCTGTAAAGTGAAGAACCAGTGGCAGATTTTGTTTTAGGCACTTGTGTCAAGAGGAAATGTCTCTGGTAGAGTTGCCTGTACTTGCATCCAACATTGAGTTTGCCCCAGTTAGCAAAGGGCCATTCTGAAACCAGAGTATTTTCCCCGAGTAACTGCTGATATTCAACTCTGAGCTGGTTTTGCCTTGGCAATTGTATGAGTTGGGGAGGAAGGGAGGTCCGAGCTTCCCATGTTTGGCTTTCTCCAAGAGGTTTTCCTTTGCTTGCTTTTTAAAGACAAGGTAATATTTAATGGCCTAGTTGAATTTTCTCACTTATTTTGACAAACAGACCCTTCTTTTTATGCGAAGATCTACCTCTATTCCCATGCCTCCCATGTAAGCCCAGGGTGCTGCAGAAGGCTACTTGCAGAGCAGATAACAAATAGAGTTACATCTTCATGAGTCATACAGCACTTGACATGCCTACGTGAAAATGAAGAGAAAGCCCCAAGAAAGTATGCAGGTCTGTACCATGATAAAAATCCCCTTGAGTAGTTGATAGCCCGTAGGTTTTTGTGGCTTCTGGACACTAGCCAAGTTATAGGCAGGAGTTATAGGCAGGAGCTGCTTCTTCACTTTGAGACCATGGAGCTCCAGCACTTGCATTGGAGAAAGGATGCAAGGAACTGGCATACTCTCACTAGCTTCAATGAAGGGCAACAGTGGGTACTTGAAAGGACAGGGAAAGCAGGGCCAGAAATTTTCTTTCATGTTGTGTGGCTTGCACAGCCCCACAGCTACTCATGTTTCCCCAGCCTTAAAGGGAGTCTGTAAGACACACTAAGGTAGCATAATTTTCCTTTCCATTCCTCAGAGTCAGAGAATATTAGAAATTATGGCCCATGCTAGCATTTCTGTGCATGCCCTTTTTCCCTCTTCTTCAGTGGGAAAAGTTGCAGCTTGGTCTCCCGATGTCACTGAAGTTGTTTGCTGCCTTTTTTTTCCTGTGCTTCTTACATTATTCAAGTTACACTAATCACCAGAGGGGAAGGAAACAACTCCAGAGCAGATTGAATTACCGTTTAATTGGGCATCCTGTGAAATAAACATTGTGACTTGGATAAGATTAAAATGTGAGTCAGAAGCCTGTTGAGTTTTCAAGTGTTGGGGAATGCGGTGAGGAAATCGGGCAGGAACAGCAAGGAGAGAGTAGCTAGGAGCAGTGCTCAGCAGAATGGCAACAGTTGGACATGGTTACGTGTTCTCACTAGGATCAGACTGAAGCTTCAGTGAACAGAACTGGGCAAAACAACTGACAGTTCTTTATTTAAGAAGAATTACATTTTCAAACAAATTTCTGCTAATATTCATTCACCTGTACTGAACCCATCTGTGAATGCTCTCTGGCTATATATCACTGTTCAGCTCAGCTAAATTCTTAGATATTAAAGGTGAGTACTTGAAAGTGCTTCTGAAGGACTTCACCAACAGGTTTAGCATCTTCCGTGCATTCTCCATTTATGTTTGATACTTTGCAGTACTTCTGGTGAGTGGATTTGCCAGAAGAAACAACTTTCAGACACAGAAATTAAAACTATATCATAGAATATTTATTTAAAATATGAATTCTAAGTGTGTAGTCGCACAAGTGTTCACATGAGCCTCATTTGATTTACCTGCAGACACCTGATGCTGCTATTAGGGACTGAGGTCTTCATTCAGCCACTTAAACATCATTTCAAGCTCCTTCCTCACAAGCTTACCTAAATTCAGCTGCCCCTGAACTGCTTTCTCCTTTGTGTCCCCGCCAAAGCAAAGGAGAGGCCGGCTTTGGTTGAAGATTGTGTGGTGGAGGCAGCTGTCTGGGAGAAATTGGATAGGCACCAGATCAGCTCCTCTATTCTGCAATGCACCTGAACAGCGACTGACAGAAGCCACTGCTGTCTCCCAGCGGTGGCTGCACATCAGCCACCTGCGAATGAAAGGCTCCTCAACCTATGACAATTCCCTGAGCATTCTGCTTCTCAGGATACTTATTGTGGCTTGGAAATTGCAAAGATTGTTGGTTTGCTGTTTACCACCAGGTGGCCTAACTATTCCACCGATCTTGAGGAACCGAGACTCCATTAGAGAGCAGCAGCTGGAACTTTTTAAGCTTTACATATTTTTTCTTCCCAGGCCTCCCCCTCACCTCTTTCCCTCTCATTCAGTTGATTAAAAGCGATCAGGGCTGCTCTGATTTCTCAATTCAATCCTCTTCTCTAAGCAATTGAGAAAGCTTGTGCTTCCAGTTGTCCAACCTTAGCTTTAGAGACTGAACTTAACTATTTACTTTGGTCCAAATGAACTCCTGCCATAAAAACACAGGTAGCTTGGACTTTTCCTTATGCATCAATAACCAGAGATTGATTCCTTTGTTTATTGTGTCTGATATGTCTCCTGGCTTTGTGACCACCCAGGAGTTCTGCACTGGTCACATAAGGTGGTTTTAGAGCTGCCTTGTGTCTCCTGAGCATCACAGGGTGGATTCAATGGGCTGGAGGATCTGACTCAGTGAATGGGCTTTGATGTTTAAAACCGTAGGCAGCTTGGGATGTTGGCACTCCCCCACTCAGTAATTTTGGGGTAACTATTTGGGAGCTGGCTAAGCTAAACACTCCTTGGGTTTCAAGAGAAGCTGGCATTATAGCTTACTCCACTGCATGACCCTCTCTTGTGGACTGACCTCCTAGCTTGAAATGAAAAAAGCTCGACTTACTGATCCTAAATAGGAAGGAAGATACTCTCAGCTGTTCATCTCAGGGCTTTCTTGATGAGAAGGGTGGGGAAAGCTCACAGTAGTATGAACTAAGAATAACTACATTGGTGCCAATGGTGTCACATTGAAAAGTAGGTATTGTGAGGCCACCCAATGACATTAGTTATTATAATTAGTTCACGTGTGGCAACACTGATGGTTTAGTTTTGTATTTTTTACCATTTATATAATGCCTGAAAGATTTCAGAAGGTACTTTCAAAATAAATCTCAGTAACTAAAGTGATTAAGTAAGATTATTTGGTTAAAACATCCATGATTCATTTGTTTACCCGTCTTTGTAATTATGCATTTCAGTTTTGATGTGAGTGAGGACTAAGTATAATGATGGCAGGCAGGAACACCACATCAGATCCCAGAAACAGAAGCCTCTTCCCAAAATCAGATCAGCTCTGAAACTAGTGCCTGACAATCCCAAATCAAAGGTATGCAGTTTCTGAATGCCCCCTATCATAACACAATTGCAGCACAAGAGATAACTCCATCAGCGAGATTTTCCTAAAGGATGTGGTGATTGAATTTTTTAAAATACCAGTCATTTGGAGAAAATTTCAGGAGTCTTTAAATTACTTTGGTAAATGGACTAGTTATAAATAATAAATACTGGGAAATCGGTAGAGACTTTCAGTTACATCACAAAAGTGTCATGAAGTGATACTGGATGTTTCAGCTACTTTAACGTAGCCTTGGGCACAATTCTGATCATTTGGAGGATAAGCAGTCAAATTCAGGGTAATGAGGCTTTAGCCAAGGTGTTACTCTGGATTTACACCTCTGCAGATAGAATCAGATGCTATCTTCTACTCTATGCATCCTCTGAGAATAGAATTAATTTTGAATTCTTGTATCATCTGCTTGCTTGTGCGCTTATTTGCTAACTGTCTGACTGAGTGAGCTATTCTGGGTCAGTATGATTTAGGCATCCTTTATTACACAGTTTCCAATTCAGTACATTTTTTAATCAAGACTAAATTGAAGTCAGGTTCCAGGTACATATAAATATAATATATATTTAGTGAATACATTGCAAATCCCCAAGTCTAATTTTGAATGTAGCTATAATAAAACAAAAAATATGAAGGTTCCTTTATTTTATAGAGGAGTGTTAAAATATTGCCACTTCTTAAAGGCAAGCTAAGACCTATTTTCATATTTTTAAAATCACATTAGCTAAAAGCTTGTTAAGGAATAAATAGTCCAGAGGATAATTGAGACTTAGCTGGCTTAGGCATTAATGAATCAAAATCAGATGCCAGATCATTAATTAATTCTACAAATTATAATGTTGCCATTACTGGCAAATACTATGAGAACTAATACTGAGGAGCAAATTAAACTATGTAGTTTTTCCTTCTTACTACATATATTTTGCCAAAAATAAAAATGCAGTGGTTATTTTTGGTTGATTATATGCAGCATCTACATTTTTCACATTTTGGATGATTCTTAATTTAAAAAACATTTCAGTTTCTTTAACCTGCTATTTATAGAATGTGCCTATCATAGACTATAAGGATATTTCCATCAGTGCTGTAACTCAGGGAAAGTAAAATATAGCAAAAGTGACAGAAAAGTCAATTCAACGTTTCCGAAGTCTCACAAAAATTCACACCCCTTCAAATCAGCCTCTTTGGCAAAAGACAGAATAATAGACGGGTCTTGCAATGTGGCCTGAAGTGCGACCATCTCAGGCTCTGTCAGACCAACGTAGAAAATGAATTAGAGGGGAAGCAAGAGAGGCAAAAGAGAAGGTCAGCTGGACATTTCTAGCCACCACTTCTCATCCCACAAAAAGAAGGAAACTTCAATATATTTAGAAGGTGGCAAACTTTAAAAAATCTTTTACAGAGTGGAGAACGAATCAAGTGAATGGGCTGTGACAGGATACCACTGAGGCCAGAACCTTATGAGGAGTAAAAGACTCAACAGTGATGAGATATAATGTGAGGTGATAAAACATCAGTCTAGTCAGAATAAAACTTTAGGACCAAAATGATGGAGTTTTTGCACCTTTCTCTGAAGACTCACAGGATTTGAACTATTTGTCTCATGTGATATACTTTTCCCTCTTTCTCATCACGTGAGAGATGCCAAAGTTATCTAGGATCTAGAAGATGCAGGTTCTTCTAGAGCACACCCAAAATGCTTTAATTAAGCCTAGAGACCAATCAAAAGCCAATGCACTGCAGCACTAGTATAATAGTTTGCTCACTAAAGCATCACTAAGTAAGTGGTTAGATGCAATCTCCTCTACCTGAGATTAAGCTGTCCTGAAGGATCCAGCAAAGACTGTCATGTCTGACACCCATAAGAGCAAGCTGTGGAAGAATGTCCCATTTTTTTCCTCCATACTCAGTGCTATTTTCATTCTATTTCCTTCCTCTTTTTAACTGGGAAAAAAAAATATCATCTGGATGGATTTTTTTTCTTTTTTTTTTTTTTTTTTTTTCCCTAGGAATAACACTAAGACATATTGAAATAAAAATGTTCTTGTGGTTTCCCAAAGCCAAACACAGATCAGTTTCCAGTAGGAATCAGAGACTCATGAATCATGTTACCATGAACTACATTTCAGCTGAAGAACAATGAGATGCCACCTTATTTCATCCCTCAGTACCTGCCCACCATCAATGGCAGACAAATCTTTGCCTAAACAAACATATAATTTAGATCAGAGTGCTAGCACCATGTCAACAGTCTTTTTTGATGGCTTCATATATATGTTGAATAGATGAATTCTTGATACTTTGTCACCCTTTGGGATCTCTGAACTACCTAAAAGTAGTTGACCTTTGCCATGCAGTAAAAATGAAACTGGCAACAGACAACACTGTAGACAACAACAAGTTTTAATAAATCTACATTATCCACCCCTTTACTGAATTAATTTTCCATGTCTGAAGATGACAATACCAAAGCTGGTTTATTACAACTTCTGGCTTTCTGACAAAGTTTCAGCATTTAAAAACAGGCCAGTAATTACAATCTGCCTCAAAAGTTGCTGTCTTGGACACAACTCCAGAAGCAACTGACAGTACCCAGCAGTGAGTGCCTAGGAAGCATGAAAACAGGACAACCATGTAGGGATGTTCCATTCAAGGACTTTTCCAGCCTGCAACTCTTTGCAGATCACCAAACTCTTGAGATATTTATTAGTCTT
>VZRU01001953.1:154800-170021 GCA_013398155.1 Pedionomus torquatus
GGAATTTTTTTTTGTTTCGAAGGATTTTTTTTTTTTTTTTTTTTTTTTGTATGAAATTGTCCGGTCATTTTTTTTTTTCTTAACTCTGTATTAAGAAATATAGCTAGTATAGGTCACTCTTCTAGTTTCAGTCTCTGATCAGGCTACCCTGCTACGTTGGTGGAAAGGTGACGGGTTTTTATAATGACTTGGAGGTGGAAAGGACTCGCTTTACATGGTTGGATGGCCAAGTTCATGGTGAAATAGCTGCTATAATTCTGCTGGGATTTCATATGATCATTAATGATTTGCTAGGACACTTGAAGCCTGCAATTCTATCCCTTAAAAGGATTTAAAATCTAAACACAATGAAAACCCCTCTACTTTTGCTCTGTGTGGCTTACATTCCTATTTCCTGACACTACAGCCCTAATTCTTTTGACACTCTGAAGTCTGCCACTGTTAGAAATTACTAACGCCACCATCATCAAGGAAAGATACAAGCCCAAACCAGGAACTTTTACAAGTGTGATGTGAACACAGGGAGTATTCAGCTGCTGTAGAAGCACCTTCTGCATGAAACTGTCTTGCTCTTTAGCTTTTTTTTTTTTTTTTTTTCCCATCTTTTTCTATCCATGGAAGTTAATTAATTACAGTAATTAACAATTACACCAAATCTACACATGCGAACAGAAACTTCATGCCAGATGGACTCTGCCACATAATGAGGGACAGTTGATAATGACTTTTTCCTTTTCAAAGGGAGTCTAATGTTAGATCATGGTTATGGCAGTTTGGAGAGCAGAAAACAAACCAGTCTTCCATTGATGCAAGTCAGATGTCTGTTGACAAATAACTAACACTAACTGTCAAGTGGCACTGAAATAGCATATATTTTTTGTCCATTTGTTACTGTCTCATGAGATTTCAGCCAATTTATTAAGATAATTTGTACAGAATTCATTTTTGTATATGGTTTTATTGGATAGGTAGACATCCATTGATGCTTATACACAATGGTCCTATCACACAGTGCTATATAATCAACAGCCACCCATAGATTGGATTCCTTGGAAAAAGCATTAGATGAGGCACAATTTTTATAAAAAATAGTTATGTGAATATAATGTCCCAAGCAGACTCACTTATTTCCACATATATGTGCCTTTTTTGTCTTGGATTGTGTCACCTTGGACACTGATCACTGAATGAAAGCAACTGTATGCCAATTGATTGAGGTTGCTATAATAAAGATAACTGTAGTGATGCAAAAGGAGAAACTTTCTATGCCGCCCTGCTGCCACCTGGCCCTGAGGTCATCTCCCGTCTTTGATAGAGATGCTGCGGTCTACAATACTGGTGAATTTGCCACAGACCTAGCACTTCAGATGCTCCTGGTTTTACACCTAAATGTCCCTTATCCAGTTCCCACTGTTTTCTGTCTAAATTACATGTTCATTAGAGCACACCTTCAATGAGCTAGCATGCATTCTGCCTGCTTCACTGTCATTTACATTGAGGGATGTCACAGAAAAAGAAAGAGGAAGGCAGTAAAACATACTCAAAGAGCTTTTTGGATTAACAATTGTTGAAATATTATAAATCATAGTAGCAGTAAGGTGGGGTTTTTTGCTTGTTTGTTTACGAAGCCAGCCTAAAAAGTGTGACACGATGGGGGAAATTCTGCCCTTAGGAAAGTAAATGGGAAACAATTCAGCACTTGTAATAGGGGCAGGTTTTTTTCAGACTGTATTGTCCTAGTCCAGTCCTTCCTCCTCTGTCTCCTCTCCAGCACACCTACATAGACAAAGAACAGTGCCTCTGTTATTTCAGCTGTCATTTCAAAGAAAGAAGACTGACTTAATTCCCTATCACCAGGTCACTTAATTGCTTGGTGGCCATAAAGAATAACAATTTTTATTGTTCAATTTAATTAGACATCATCTAGAATAAAATAATTTGAATTTTCTCATAGCACAATTTACCTCTTAGATAGAGGATAAAAGCTTATTTGAACAGGAAATCATGGCTTAAGTCACATCTGGAAAAACCCTAGCACCTGAAGTCACTGAAATAAAACTTCTTTATGTAGCCAAATGCAAAACCCATTCTGATTTCTATAAGAACTGAGAGTGAAATTAAATGTTTTTTAACTATGTTAGTTTTCGGAAAAGAGGTTAAGCTCATAGCTAAAGAGCATAAAGAGGGCCTGGGAAAATTGAAAGAATAGATTATGCTAATTGATTGTGGCTAAAGATGAAAGCTGTCTTTACATATACTGTTTCTTTAGGTTGCTGCAGAACCTGATGGCTTCAACAGACACTGTAACCACCATACAGCAAAAATATAAGTTCTGCCATTTTAAAAACAATTTCTGGGGAGGCATGAGGCAGGGGGAATATCTCACCTATTTCAATTACAGAAATGGAGCAGACTGAGAGCTTGTCGATATCGGTGCAGAAGGATGTCATCCTCAGCGGCAGTTTGGTTTTTTTCTGAAGAGCACACAGAAACCTCCTGAAGTTCAATTTCAAGACCTAGCACTTTTGAAGAGGAAGGAATTTTTTACCCCATATCTGGGAAAAAATCTGCTGGTCATCAGTGTTTTCCTGTGGGTATGTGGGTGAAGACTGACAGGTCTAAAAGAGGTAGAGCAGAAAGCCACTGGAAGAGTATGCTTTTTTACTTGAATAAACCTACAAAATCAGTAGTTGCTAGCGGGGGCTGAAAACTGCATGCCCAGTCAAGAGATGCAATGATTCTGCACTTTGCCAAAGTAGCTTTTTCTCAAAAGCTCTTCTGCAGCAATAAAAAGGTATTAATCTTTCCACAGGTGGTGGATCTGATGGGATGAAGTCTACCTAGATTTCTCCCTTGTTGAAGGCCAGCAATTTGCAGAATGAATATGCTGAAGTAGCATCAGCATATTGCTTTTTAATTTTGTTTTTTAAAACATCCTCTTCAAGCAGCAAAACTAACCTGATCCATCTCCAGCATAGGGCACACTCCTTCTGATATAAAACTTCTTCTGTAGGTTAGTGTATGTTGTTTGGAAAGAGGTTGAAGGTATACAGACAAAAGCCACCGGAACCAGGGCATGAACTTCTCTCCTGGTATATTATGTCTGTGTGAGATGCTGTAACTATTACTCAGTTTCCCAAGATGATAGACTGAAGAAATCTGGGACAACCAGGGTGTGGAGCCTTCCTCTTTCATTTTTCTTCCCCTTTTTTCCCTTCCTATCCCCTTTCAGTAACCCATGTAGATATGCCCCCTCTGAATCCAGAAGACCACTTCTTCACTAGGCATTGCTGGTGCAATAACTGGCAAAATACACTGATACTGGCTCCATCTGTTCATTTCCCCTCAAAATTGTTAACCTTCCAAATTGCTTTCCCATCCTATTACATGAGAAAGCCTTCAAGAAGTTGTGCATTTGAAAATGCTCTGTTAGACCTGGTTTACTCAAACCCTGTGTATAAGTTACTAGTATATGCTTAGATCTTTGGTGACTTCATGCAGCTCAAAATAGATCCACTAAAGTTAGTGGAGCTGCTCCAATTCACTCCAGCTGTGGGTCTCATCCATCTTTTCTCATTTGGTTCTTTAACCAGCCCCTTTTTCTTGTTCCAGCTTCTTTTCTCATCTACATTTACCAGTCTAGTATTTTGAATTTTTATGCAGTCTTGTTTCATTTACTGTTAAAAATGCTTCTCCGGTATCAGGCGCATCATTTTCTAAGCCTCCATCATGCCAAGAGAGTTAGTAAAACATCAGTTTTTCACTTCAGTTCCCAACCCATATGTTTTCAAGCAGCACTAGGGAAACATTTTTTAAAGGACAGACTCCAGAGATGTCTTCTAATATCATCAGCAATGATAATCAAAAGCTGCTTCTGCAGAAGCCTGCGGGATTATCAGTCTCTCAAAAGGAAATTCAGCAGCTTTTCTTGCAGTAGCATTTATTCTCTGCCCTTCCACCTCAAGCTATCGTTTACCTC
Organism: Pedionomus torquatus; assembly: GCA_013398155.1. Classification (NCBI taxonomy): domain Eukaryota; kingdom Metazoa; phylum Chordata; class Aves; order Charadriiformes; family Pedionomidae; genus Pedionomus; species Pedionomus torquatus. Next base: position 158,780 of record VZRU01001953.1, read on the forward strand.
AAGGTGGTGACACCCTGGACAACTCCATTTCCATATGCACTTCCTATTTAAGTGTCAGAAGGGATCCTTAATCCAGGGTTAGAACCTCTCCTGGCTTTCTAAGGGATATGTAACTAAAATGCTAGTAACAGTTCATCATAGTTCATAGATGTTGCAAGTTATGCCTCACTTAGAGTTGCAAAACACCTCTGAGGAAGTTTCACTTTTTTTTCTTTTCAAATTTAAACATGCTTTCAACTACTTAGAACACCAGTGTTAGGACTTAGACTTTTCCACAAAGAAAAGCATGGTTAATTTCAAGATGTTTTGGCTAATTCTGGTCAAGCCCAGAGGTAATACAACCTGTTCCTGTCCTGTGACTGTTGGCACACTTGGTATTTATGAATTTCCACATAATGATCGTAATTTCTACAAACCTTCTTGCTAATGACTTCTTTGACAAAGACAGTAACATAGAGCACAAAGAGGCAGTGATGGTCCTGTTAAAAAGTTCAACCACAGGCTCTAAAGAATTGCTTTATCATCAGCAATCTCATTATTTTTTACTCTTTGCTATTCCTCACTATTTCTTTTCCTCTCCCTTCAAATTCGACTCATCAAAACATTCTACTTGCTTTTCTTGTTCCTCCTCTTCAATTTCTCAGGAAATGTCTTCAGGGCTTACCACCCCCTTGTCCTTCCCTGTGGGGTGGGAGCCATTCAGTGTCACCTGGGCCATCAGGGTGTACCTGGCTGTGGAGCACGACTGAGTCCCACTGACTCCTGGAAGAGGATGATAAGTCCTTTCCCGCAAATCTAGAGCCTGCATTAGCTTGTGCCTAACTCTTCTCAGGTAAACCCCTTGGAAATAATAAAAAAATCAAACTCTGTTGTATTTCTGCAGGGTTGAGAATATAAGCCCTTGTTTGGCCACGAGGGCAGCAGTATAGTGAAAAGCAACAGCAAGTAATCTCAACACTCCCACCCCGCTCCCCAGCCAGCCTTGCTTCCTTAAACTTCCAGAAGAAGGGATTGAGGTTATATGTAGCCCAGGAGAAGCCAAGGAACAAGCTGGGGCCAGGGGCTGTGCAGGGCTGTGACTCGGCAAGAAGCACAGAAGTGGCTGAGACAGGCAGAGGGGATCTGACCGCAGCCCAGACTGTGACAAGAGAAATTGAAATGTAAATTCTGCGCCCTGGCAATAAATTTCACAGCAGCCTAATTTTCCTAGGAATGGTGCCTTGGGCAGAGCCTGTGTGGCCCAGAAAGGAGCGGGTTTTAAATTTTCTAGAATTCCCTAATCCGCTTTATCAGCTGCTTCTCCCTAAACTGCTGCTGTTCCCTGAGAGATTTAAAGCCACAGTGGCTTCCTCAAGGCCTCTTCCTGATTATTATGTTTATTCTCATCCAGTCAAGACAGAGAAACATTAGCATGTGATTTACAGCGTGGGACCAATCGCAGACACCAGCACTCAACATTTGAAATTCAAGCAGTATCTACTTGCAGCAAACTGGCCAGGATCAATCTAGAGATAAAAAGGAAGGCCCTACCTTTTTAGAAGGCAGTAGAGATTCATCGTCGAGGTCTGTCAGTCTTAGCCTGTCAAGCAAGATGCTGTGCATCGCTCCTAGGAAGCAATGCATGCAGTGGCACTCACACAGCAATAATACATGCCCCTCTGCTGGGTGTAATTCCTTTCTTTCGTTTAGGTGTGTTTTTTTTCTTGCAACCATCCGCTTTTCCTCTCATGTTTCAAGTCTTTGTATCTATCTGTCAAACAGGCAGTGGATTCAGGACAGGTTTTCATGCCAAAGCATTCTTTTACCTAATGAAAACAAGTGAATAAAACATAAGAGTGGTACCTTTAAATTAAAAATAGAGACAAAAAGCCCTGAAGAAAACCAGTATCTGAAGGAAAACTTTTTTTTTCTTTTTCCCCTAAAAAAATGCCTATTGAATGATGAATCTCTATTTATTTCTTGTAATTTAAGTATGCAGTTATAATTATACCCTACTAAGGAAAAGGACCATGTGTAGCAGAAGAGAAATATATGCATATGTGAAGAGTCAAGACAATCCAGAAAAACTTCTGGTGGCATGACATATTCATGCAGAGTAGTCACTTTTCAAAACTAAAATTTTCTCCCAAAGGCTCCCAGTTTGTATTATTAATGACATTTTTCTTAGATTGTATTACCATTTCCATCTGAGGTGAAAAGAGACAATATCTCTTCTCAAGTCTGAAAGGACAAAGCCGTCTCAGAGCCACAAACATCAAATGCTTTTGCACAAGCCTTTGAAAGCGTTTCATCTGCCTGGTGTTGTAAATGCATAGAATGAATGGTGCTCCTGGCCTGACACCCTGTGCTGAGGGTCTCAGAGATGAGGTCCAGCAAGTAGCAAACCTAGAGGGACAGGGGCTAGAGGGAGATGGTGGTGGTGGATGTGTAGCATGGAAAAGGCACTTCACTACAACAGCAGCCCCATACGATGGGGCCCTTCCAGCCTCTGAGATACCAGTCCCATTTCACAGCAGCTTTGGTGAAGTGAGTACATTTGGACCCTGATTTAAGTTGTGGGTAATGCCGACTGCTAGGAGCTAATTTAAGTCTATACTGAAGAGTTGTGAGGAGCCGGGACATTAGAGTAGTTTCAATCTGTTCCTCCAGGTTTCTGCTGGCTGCATGGAGCCTTGGATGCCATATCCTAAATGCCTGCCACTGACTAGCTGCCCCTCTTCTCTGTTTAATGCGAATATCCTGTAATTGGAGTGTCAAGCTTCTTGCTGCCACCACTGAGGAGGAGGATACGGAGGAGGAACCAGAAGAAATCCGTCTTTACCGTAATGAATGCATGCAGTTCAGACCACATTGGGCTGTTCAGATGTTTTATTCCTCCTTTTCATCTCCTTTGTGGAGGCTCAAGCAGTACCAGAACACAGATATCCTTTTAGGGCTTCAAACCCATCAAAGATCTGCCAAGTCCACTGTGTGGGGAGACAGACAACGAAGCTTTTTTGATGCATCTTTGTAATCTCTATGCTGCTGGTGCTTTTTTGCATATCTTGTCGGCTGTCAGCGTGGGGACACCTGGCAGAGGCTCCCCCTGGGAGGCGGGGGCCAGGGAGCCAGTCCAGGCTGTTGTGCTGCTTTGGTGGAGTACAGCACCCACTAGTTTGCTCAGAAGAGGTGACAAATAGATGATTTTACTGCAGTCTCTGGTGGTTAATTGTACAAGGCAACACAAACTAAGATGTGGTGCCCCCACAATGGGGCATGGAAAGCACAAGCAGGCATTTGCTGTGATGGTGTTAACTCTTTTACAGAGTCGTTTTTAGGTGCCTGGGCAATAACTGCCACTGGCTGTACTCCATATGGCCTCTGGCATTTCTCTGCTGTTTCATGGCTATAGATGAGATCTGTGGTAGGCCCTGGGCTTTTTTGCCCCCAAGCTGCTGCTAGCAACAGTTAGGGTCCCTAAAGGAGCAATAAAGGGGCCCTCAGTGCAGAAAAAGCCCTAGTTGCAGCTATCTACGTTAGCTGTCTGAAGAGAAGCGTGCCAGGTCTGTCAGTGGGGTCAGAGCACCGTAGTGATGCAGCTGTCCCACCGCCACTACCTTAGTATCACTCTGGTGATGCACACAGCTATGCTGTGCAGAGCTGATACTCCCCTGGCCCATCTTGGTGTCATTGCGCTTGCCTCCCTGCTTGAGTTGTTCTGTTTGCTTGCCGTCCTGATGGATGGAAATCAAAGCTTTTTTTGTCACCTTACTCCATTCACCTTAATCTAAAAAGGTGCCTGTAGCTACAGCTGTCTGTGCCTTGGCAAGCCAGCCTTACCACTTACCACCATGGTGAATATGATCTACTCACTGACTAGCAACAGGAGATTTTAATATTGTTTTATTGCCTTCCTTAGAAAGATCTGAAGGTGAATAAATCATACATGTGTCCCACTGCTCAAACTATCGATCAGATGTGTAAAGATTGGACACTTGCAGAGATGTGGAGAAATCTGCATCTGTTTTCTAGGATTTAACTTCCTTTCTTTCTTAAATGCAAAAATTAAAATTCTTGTCTGGGAAACAGTTTTAATATCCAGTATCGCTGGAGTGTAAATTAGCACTTGGAATGACCATCAGGTTAATTTTGACCTGTTTCCCAGGTCAACAACAGTTTCACAGCTGTTGTAATCAGGCCTTTAAAAATTGGTTAATATCCTCTCATAACTGGTTACATGGAATTTCCTACACCTATTAAAATAAATCCAACTTTTACAAACAAAGAGCAAACTCAAGAATATACCATAGTTACCTTGGAGAGCTATTCCAGACCTAGCTGAAAAAAATACAGGAGTCATTTGTAGTCAGAAATACAAGTTAAGATCAGAACATTTGATTTTTTTTTAATACATAGCTAAATAAGATTTCCCGCAGGCTTGAACAAATCATCACTAAATCCACATTTCAATAGAGAACAGGCAAACTGGACTGGATAACTCTTATGCAGTCTAGAGTATTTTACATCTCCTATTCATCTATTCACTTTTTCACAATGATGCCCAGAAAATGTTAGAATTCATGCACTGAGGTCCAAAAATAGCATAGGAAAGAGTACTAGATAAAAAACGTACTTCCCTGGAAAGCAAGATTTAAAAAATATATTCCATAAAAATTATTCTTTGTGGATGCTCCAGAACACATTAAGCTAGTGGTGTCTAGGTTAAAAATAAACCATTGAAAGAGAGCTTTTATTTGCAACTAGGAGGAAGACTAGCTGTCTTTTTGCATTTAGCTAGTGCCGCTATGCATAAATTATATTGTGTTCACTTACTTGCTGAAGGTTTGTATGTAATCACATCGCAACTCCTATGGTAAGGAATTCCTTAAGCAAAGGCCTATGTGAAGGTGTCTTTCTGGTTTCTGCAGTGAATATGAATTGAAATAGATGTCACAGGCATTCCTGACCACAGAAAACCTCATAAAATAACCAAGCCTTGGCCTTGTATAGCTGACCCTATTTGACCTATGATTACCTCTCCAAAATTCACCCAGATTGTATTGGCAACGAGCCTGAAGTATGAGCCCAGCCTGCCCAGAAGACTAATAACTTAGCCATGAAGACTTCACGTGCCATGTTGTTTGAGTCTGCCTTGGAGGTAAGAACAAGCAGTAATTTCCACGGGGAGTCAGAAAATGAAATGCATGCCAGATTGCCTTTGTATTCAGTTGCCTACCAACATGCTGGTTCTAAGATGCTAACAGCACCAAAAGTTTTTGTGTTGGCTTGACTTCTTCATCCATAGGGAATAACCGTGCTTCACAGGTGATGAAAGGTACCTGAGTCCTTTCCTGAATTGCCAAAGGGCTGGAGAGCACTGTGGTGCCTTCTCACATTTACCTCGAGCTTTGCTGTATTTCTCTACTCTTCCTACCTGAAGAGCATCCAAACTCTGCCTGTGCCACTGAAGGAGTCATATTGAGCAAGCACTCTGATCTACACATGTGATTAAATTTCGGTACCAGAGGGCAGGAGTTGTACCAATAGCCTTCTCAAGAGAACTCAGGGCACACAGCTAATAATGAGCATTTATTCCTACATCTATTTGCAAGATTCCCTTTACTGAAGACCCTCATACACTCTTTTCCCCTTGCTCTCTCTCCCCACCTCTCTACTTTTGATTATTAAAACTCCTACAGATAACTGCAGAGGAAACACAGGCTGCTTGCAGGATCTGCTGGGTGAATAGTGAACCCTAAGCAAACACACTGTTTATTCAGAAATATTTCAGGCTGTTTTCAGGAGCCAAGAGAATGCTGATTTCTGATTGTGCTTACTTCTTAAAGGGGAGCATGCAATTCTCAGCTGTAACTTTCCATTTCAATGGCTACTGAAAGAAATCTGTTTTGGGAATTGCCTTTCCTTATTTGTGTAAAAATCCTTTTATGCCATTAAGACGCTGTGCAAAGAGAAACAAGATCTAGGGGCTTGTCGAGGCACAGTTTTCACTACCCAGTAGAGTTAGTCTCATTAAAATGGGCCTCGTCTCCCTGCTGCTCCTGCACATATTGTCAGTTTATCACAGATCATCTGACATCTCTAAAATGGAAAGCATGACGTAAAGCGGGAAAAAGAGCTCAAGAGTGAAAAAAACCACCCCAAAATAAAAATTACAAAGACTTTGGAGAAACTACTCACAGGAAAAGATGCCTGTATACAAACTTGTCAAGTCTTCAGGGTGCCAATCTGCCAGCCATGGGGAACAATAAACATTTAGGGTTGTGCACGGCTTTCTGACCTCACCCAGCACTGCAAGCAGCGATGCAGACTCCTGGAGCCATGCACACAGGAGCAGCCTTCTTGAAAAAGCCCTTTCCCTGAAAAACCTGCAGGAGAATGTTCCTGCTTCCCCTCCACAGCCCCTGCAGCCAGAAGAGTGTGGATGCAGCCCCAGGGGGCTGCAACTGGTGATGGCTGTCTGCCCACCCTACTGCCCAGACCCCACACTAACACCAGGCAAGCCAATTGGGTGCTTCTGGCAGTTCTCAAAGGTGGTGGGTCTGAATGTTGGGTTACACTTGAGCTTGGGGCGGGGGGCTAGGAAGCAACAGAAGTACCCAGAAAAAGAGGATAAAAAAGCCCTCTGAGACCTCCAAATCAATGAGGATTGCAAATCCTGTGTTCTGTATGAAAAAAGGTGACAACTGAAAAATTACCAGGGGATAGAGGGGACGCTGACAAACTCCCAGGACATGGAGCAGGGTGGCTGTAGGAAACACAGAGGGCAAGGGCAGTTGGGGGACTTTCAGGGAAGTAACATCTCCTTTGCCCCTCACACGGGCTGGGGTGCGACAGCTCCCAGCGAAGAGCTGCTGCCACCTTTTCTCCCAAAGCCAGAGGATGCTGCAGCGCTCAAGGGAGTCCTTGGTTGATGGGCGAGGATGGCCATACAGCAGGGAGCTTCTGGCCTCCAAGGTGGTCTCACTGAGGACCACTCATTCCCTTCCCAAGGTTGGAAATACCCCAGAGAGAGCTTGCTGTGGGAGACATAAATTCTCCTGTTGGTTTCCGTGTGACGGCAGTAAATTCTTTTATTGCTCCTTAAGCTGAATTTTCCACGGTCAGTTTTCCTAGGAGACCATTTTTGCATGCATTTCCTTGCTGCCTGGGCAAGTCTGAGACAAATCTGAACCCAGACCATTGCAATAACTCAACTCCATACAACCAGCTTGGTTCAGTAGCGGTGGGGAAAACAAGCAGTCAGGGGATTGATGGGAGGAGAGATTTAAACGGGGAAGTAGAGTATCTTACACTGGCTGGGGTTTACATGGGTTTTCAACGTAAACTGGCAGAGAATGAAAGGCAGGTGGGGAGAAATGAAGGCAATAACAGGAAAAGAGGCTCTGGGACAAAGCAGTCCCTTTGTACAGGTGTATGTAAACATATATATGAATGTGTGTTGAATATTTAGATTAAAAACCCCTCTTATCCAATATGTAAAATACACAAGCATTTAACTTGAACCCAATACTTTACCTCTGACAGACCCTCTGCTCCCCCAGATATGTTTGACCCGGGCAGTCCAACTGGAAAAACAAACAAAAAAAAGAAAAATAAAGAAAACCAAGCCCAAATCAGCAACAGCAGTACAGAAACAGAAAGGCTTTCTTATAAAGTGCCATTCAAAGGCCCTCTAATTGAATGCACAGGGGTGTGCTATGCACTTCTCCTAGGGGATTTGCCTCATCTTCCCCACAGCAGCCTTTGACACCAGGAAAACAGTTTTCTGGCAGGAGCAGTCTCCCCACCAGCAGCCATGTGCTGCCTTCTCCTACAAAGCATCTAAACAGGCAGCTAAGGTGGACCTTAAAGAGAGAAAAATAGCCACGATGGAGGATGAACACTGAATTAACAAAATCCACAGGCAAAACCCTGTGGGGAGGTGCCAATTTTGCTGCATTTCCCATGCCATCCAGGTGACATCGGTTAACGTGTTAAAATGGCTAATGTGTCATTAAAGGAAAATGGGATTGAAATTAAGGATGCTGGATGCGGGAGGCAAGCCCTTTAAACTCCCGGCTGTAAATGCTGGGTTTGTGAATGAGCTGCTTCCGACAGGTACTTTGGAGGAAAAGCCTAGCTAATAATTGGAGAAAATGGCATGGCACAAAACTCTCCAAGCACTTGGCCTGGAGACTGTGTGTCCATTAGAGAATCAGAAAGTCAAAACAGACACTGTGTAATTTCTCTGTAGTTGCATTAACCATATCCCCAACACTCGCAGTGTGGTTCACTTTAGTATAATAAAGCACTTTACTCCACCCCATCACAGCTAAGTGTCCTCATCAGATGGAGTATCGCAGTGGCTAGAATTCACTTTTCCATTAAGGAGATGGTGCGTCTTGCTAAGACATTAGTCTATAGCTCCATCAATGTTTAGCTTATTTTTAAGAGGGCATAACTTGCTGATAAACACCCCCATCCCAGCCCCAGAGAAACTTTTAATTTAGTAAAAAACAAAAAATCTTTTAGTTTCTGCTATTTGGTAACTTCCTTGGTAAAATATTTTGTCTAAATTGCAATCTGTTAATCCAGTTGATTCACTGCATGGCAAGTCATCGCTTTCTAGGCACCAAAACTGTTTTCCTTGCCATATTTTATTGCTTTAACTCTTTGGAGCCACTAAAATCGACAGAGCTGCCTAAGTATGGGGCTCTGCATTTTTGACCCGAAGCCACTACCTGAAGATCGAGCAAAGAAAAGTCTGAACTGGCCTATTCCCAGAGGTACAGCAGCATAGAAGAGTGAGGGGATGCAAGATGGCATGCAGGAAATTCAGATTAGATACTAGCCAATTTTTTTTTCACAGTAAGCACAGTCAAAGCACTGGAGCAGAAGTCCACAGAGGCTCTGGTCTCCACCCTCAGCAATATTATAACCCCCCATCTGGACAAGGCTCTGCACAACCTGATTTAATTGGAGCTGCTTCATGCAGGGGTTGCCCTACATGACCCCTGAGGTCCCTCCCAGCTTAAATTATTCTGCAATTCTGCGGTCAGCACAGAGAACAAGGGAAGGGGGAAAGCAGCATAGGCAATTTTACAAGCTCTTCACATTGACTACACGCCAGAGCCAGCCAAGACCAAGCTGGATGCCCAGACTTCCTACACTGAGAGCCTCTACCCAAGCGTGTACCAATGTCCAGGAGCTGTACCAGCCACTGGAAGGGCAGCCAGGTAAGAGCATCCCTTCTCTGTGTTTGGTAGCCTGGGAGGGCTGAGGGTTTTCAAAGCATTTGTTGTACATGTGGACATTGCCATGTACCCTGTGGAGCATCCTATGTGATGTATTGCCAGGGTGACGCTGAGGACTCCCTGGCTGAATAGTTCTGAGGTTAGTGTCACAGAGCCAAATTGTGCTCTCAGGCCTGCCTCAACCACTGTGGTGTTTGACTGGATTAGTATAGCAGAGACCACAAGTAATAATGGAGATTTCTGCAGTTCATTTAACTGTTAGAATTATCTGCTTGCCTTTTAATCCTTGAAGTAATTTTAACTCCTTGCAGACATATCTACATATTGGTTTTTTTTTTTAATATCTATCTGTAAAAGCATTAAAACAATATACAGATGCCTGTTAATATTAGAATGTAATACCAATGATAAGCAAGAGCTTCTCTGAGGCCACCTGAAGCCTTGCTGAAAGTTAAATGCTAGGTTGTTATTATGGCATGCTTACTCTCACTTCTAGCTGCATTTTACTGTTTGGCTTCCTAAATCTCAGCAGGGAAAGGACAGCTTAGCTCCCTTGAAGACCACACTGCTCTGAAATGATGACTGTTGCTGTGGGGGAAGGGGCTGCACTCTATGCAGCATGATTTGTAGGACCCTCTATAAATCATTTACCAGCATGCCTTCACTGCAAGCCACAGGCTTGCAATTTGTGGAGCTTTAAGAAATGTAAGCAATAACAACACACAAAGGAAAAAAAAAACACAACAAAACAACAAAACCCAAAACCAAATGAAGAGATGGACATCTCTAAAACCCCTGCCTGGAAAACAAAAAGCTTTTATTTAAGTCATAAGGACACACACTGAAAGCATTTTAATGGCTATGCGCCTTTCTGCACCACCACCATGTGTTATACAAATAGCTGCTTCGTGGCTTCTGAGGCAGGCGGGGAGGGGGGGTTGGCCAGCCCTGCGAGAGTGGTGCGGCTGTGACCCTTGTGTCTCCCTCTTAAAGTCTTTAATAAATCACCCTGCCGTGCTCATAAAGTGGAGTTGAGCAGCAAAGCAAAGGCCTGAACGTGCAAACTCGATTGGAAAATCAAGGGATTTTAAAAGGGGAGGGTAATATCTTCCATTTCTGTCACAAAGCAACGTTGCATGGTTGCAGTCAACACCAGAACAACCACTGGGGACCTAGCATGAAGGCACTACATTTTTCTTACTGCTGGAGGAGTTTCCTGGCATCATTCTTATGCCAAATGGAAGTGGTGATACAGATTTTAAGTGATAATTAATGTCAGTCAGCATTATTATAAATAGAAACCCTGTCTCAAAAAATATTTCTCTTTTTGACAATGTACTTGGTGATAGAGCGATCCTCCTTCCATCGGCAGGTGCTTCACTTAGTACTGTACAGCATGGCGATTAAAAAATAAGCATTCCACAATATGAGTAAAGATTACATTAAATGGATGAAGAGCTCAGGTATTTTTGAGCAGGATTCAAACAGAGATGTTTCCACTGCAGATCAGAACTGACCAAGATGTTGAAAATATTTTCTCCCCAACAATCTGTTTAACATTTTTATCAATGATATAGACAGGAGGATTGAATGCACCATTAGCAAGTTTGCAGATGACACCAAGCTGTGTGTTGGTGTTGATACATCAGAGGGAAGGGACGTCATGCAGAGGGACCTGGATTGGATGGAGAGGTGGGCCCAGATGAACCTCATGAGATTCAACAAGAGCAAGTGCAGGGTTTTGCACCTGGGCCAGAGCAATCCTCACCATCAATACAGACTGGGGGAAGAGGTGCTGGAAAGTAGCACTGAGCAAAGGGACTTGGGAGTGCTGATGGACAAGAGGCTGGACATGAGCAGGCAGTGTGCACTTGCAGCCCAGAAGGCCAATCACATCCTGGGCTGCAACAAAAGATGTGTTGCCAGCAGATCCAGAGAGGTGATTCTGTCGCTTTACTGTCACTTTTTTCTGTCTCTGCTGAGACCCCACCTGGAGTACTGTGTGCAGG
>VZRU01001953.1:170193-208615 GCA_013398155.1 Pedionomus torquatus
GTGGTTGAGGCCCCTTCCCTGGATGTATTCAAGGTGAGGCTTGATGAGGCCCTGGGCAATTTGGTCTAGTTGGGGGTGTCCCTGTGACTGCAGGGAGGTCAGACTAGATGACCTCTGGAGGTCCCTTCTGTCCTGGATGATTCTATGATTCTTCATTAAATATAAAAGATGTGACAGGTAGCAATTGGTCTGTCACAAGGCTGGGGCCAAGAGCACAAGTATGCTGGCAGAGCCGAGGAATTAGTTTTTTCTCATTTTATTGGGAAACAGGCTTGGGGGATTCAGTTTGTGATCTTCCGCAGACCATAGTCTCTTCCTAGGGAAAATCTGCTGAGTAGCTGGAACAGGAGACACTAGATCAGCATCTTATGTTGGGCGCTAGCCATCTATCTAAAAGTCCCCCAGAGAAACTGTAAATCATATGGAAGATGGTGCAATATTTGGTAAGGTAGGCTCATTCGAACAAATTGCAATTAAATGAAGGCAGATGTGTAAAGGGTAGGGATGTGGAGTGGAAAACACTCCCAGAAATGGGCAGCAGGATAATCCCACAATAATGGCAAATGGTTTAAGGTCATAATGGAGAAACAACAATACAGTTTACAGGGAAAAGCCACACTAAAAAGAGGTAAAATAATCCCTATATACAAAGAGGGGAATGCAAGTGGATTCGGGCATGGGCATTTAGGTTATACATAGTCTAGATGAGGCCAGTTCTTGACAAGACTCAGCTTCTGAGTTCATCTTTTTAAATAAGGGTGTAGCAAAATTAGTGACTGCACAGGAAAAAAAAAAAAAAAAGCCATACCAAGTGCTACAAAAATGATTTAAGAGTTGAAGAAAGTACTTTAGAGTGAGAAATGTAGAGAGCACAACCTGTTTATCAAAAAGAAGACTGAGAGGTGGCTTGATTACAATTCATTGCCTTCATGAAATAGTAGGAATCGTGAAGTTCTTTACCTTGGGTGATAACAAGACCAAGTAGCAGAAAGCTTGAGACAGACAAATCTGAGATGGTAGGAATGCATTTTTAAGAAGAAGGATGAAAAGGTCTGGATTAATGAATTCTCCGCCTCTTTGTGTCTTCTGATCAGGATATAGGACTTCAAGCCAAAGTTGTGTTTTTCTCAAACACACCGTTGCCATGTCCTTCATTTTCATGGAAGTCATCCTTCAGCATTTCCAATGGTTGAGACTCTTATGTGGCAGTAAAGAGAAGGGAAAAACAGACAGGCCTAGAAGTCATTGTCCAAAATATTTTTAAATACCCAGTAATTATAGAAAATTCAAAATAATTGAAGAAAGTAGTTTGCACAAAACCTCTGATTATCATTCTTTAAAAGAAACTCCTGGCTCATGAACTTTTCTTTCTCTTCCTTGCAGAAACATTGGCAGAAACACACTAGAATTTGACAGGTTTTTCCCGGTGCTGTAGCTATTGAAGGCAAAAAACCGGAGAGATCAGAAATGCCCTAGGAAGGGTGTCAAGAGCCAGCAGGCACCGGGCACTGACAGCAGACATGCAAACCAAGAGCAGCCTAGCTACAAGCATGTGTGATAGCTACTGTAAGCACCATCCATACAGAACTTGGCCCAGGTAAGTCTCAAGGGAACGCTTTCTTCTGCATTTATGTCAGCATTAATGCTACAAATTTTGTTCAAGGGTGTCCAAGATACAGAAATTGATCCTGCCTGTGGGATACAGGATTCTCTTTTCAAGCAATAGTATCTAGAGACTCATCAAAGGCATCAACACCCAGTGGATTAAATAGGAACTGTGGATGCTGACTCATATAAACTTGCTTCCATTTGAGTGCCTGATTTTGAAGTGCCTAAATTAAAGACACTAAACACTAAAAATATTGCCTAATTTTCCCTAGCTGTGCTTGATCTCCATGTCCCAGAGCAGTAAAGAAAGCAATAAAAACTAATATTGGTCAGAAACTGCAAAAAGCTGAGTAGGAAACTTTTCCTCCAACCCACCATAACAATGGCAAGATCATGTTTTGTACCATTTTCAGAGTGATTATGAAAGTTATTCTAAAGGTACAGCAGGAGCCACAGAGAGGTGGGTTGGAAACACAGAGGAAAGACAAATTATAATGTAAACAGCTAGAGGAGAGACCGAGAAAAGTGATGGAGCAGTAAATTAACAGTAAGAGACACCCTGACTAGGGTTCTGCAGTAGGAGATGAACACTTGGAGCTAAGGCATTTGAACTTCCTAGTCAGATTCCTGCAGCCAGCCTGAGTTTGCTGACACGAATAAGGACTGACTTTGCCCATGTGAATATAAATTGATTTCTCATTGCAGCATGAATCCCTCCCTCTCTGCAAGAGGATGCACAGCAGCTGAAGTCACCTTTATAAGTCATGCTGACATGGGAGAAAGAGGCTTATGAGATAATGAGCAAATATTTTTTAATTAGGCGGTGAACTGAGGATCTCTTCTGTTCTCTGATCCAGATCCTGTCTGGCAAAAGAGAAAGGAGGAGGAGGAGGCAGGATGAGGTTGGGCTAGGAGAGCACCACAGTAAATGGGATTTCCACCAAATGGCTTTACTCCTGCTATGAGCCCTGTTCTCCCACAACTGGGTCTCCTTCTTGTTCCAGTATGCACAATTTTTGTTCTCCCCTGTCTCGTGCAATGAGTATTCACATACAAATTCTATAGGCACAACTTTGGAGTTCTCCTAGTTTTGAAAGGAGAAATAAGCCAGGTCAACCATGAGTTCACTCTGTATGTGCCAGAAACCGTTTTCTGACTGGTGTTCTTTTACTGTTAGCCTCTTTCAGTATCACTCCAGTATCACTGATGCTTTAGTAAAGCGACTTGAATCTGCAAGCAACATCATTTGCTCGACTATCAGCATTCCCCATCAATAATGAAACTAAAAACATAGCTTAATAGACAACAAGGCTAGAGCAGCTGGCAGTGCCGCACAAATCTGGCACTCTTGCTGCTGAGTTTATTAGACATTTTATAGTCCTGGGAACTAAAGATAATGGATCCAGTTCCCATATGCTGCATCAACAAGAGCTGGGACTCCGTCGTGCCATTGATCTATGAGACAGCAGTGAATACGACCCAGACACAAATACTAAAATGAATCAATCCTAAACCGTTAAAGAGACACCACGAAGCACTTTCGAGTTTTCACTTCTTGCTTTCTAATCTCCATTCCATGAAATACTCTCCCAAGGGCTCTTAAATACAACAGTTTGCTGCAGACTTTGGGATCAGGTTGAGAGGAATTGCCCCTGTTGATCAGAGTACAGAGCTGAAATTTAGAGCCTATTACCCTTAGTAGACTCTTGTGAGCTCCACCCATTCCCTGGGCAACAAAACCTTTTGGGGATTGCTTTCACTTTTGAAGTGCTGTGTGATTATATTCATACAGGTTTCCAAAGCAATGTTCACTGTAGTGTTTGTAAAGTTATTCTTATCTCATGACTGGAAAACAAACTTTGATTTGTTTCCAAATACAGAAAACTGTAAATATTTGGAGCCCAGAGAGTAACTTAGACCTATTAAAAATAAAAAAATAAAAATAAGAGGACATTAGTCTGAACCTGACTGATAGTGACTGATAGGTGCTAACATTTGCTACTTTAGAAACTATGACACCTTCCAATTTTAGCATATGAAGGTACCAAGGTGGCTGCAGTCTCAAATCAATTTCTATTGAATTTACATCAATGTGCTCTATTTTAACCATTTAAAATACTCAGTCATACTCAATACCAGCAAATAATTTTAAAGCAAGCACACAAGGAGAAGGAAAAGCTTTAAAATAGCAGCCTCTCAACTGGCACCCACAAATATAAAACAAAGACAAGAGAAAAATGCCATGATATAAAATTGTTTTGCAAAGCAGGGAGAGACTGCTCTCTCAGGGAGAGAGAAACAAACACAAAATGAAAGTTTCACCAAGACATTATGGGATGAAATACTTTGGAGACTTTCCTCTCAAATGCAGAGTTATGAAAAGCAAAGACAATCATCTCGCTCCTCCTGATTACAGATGCCAAGTGGATCTGATGATGGCCTCAGGCACTTGCATGGCTCCATATGCCCAAGATCTCTGCAAAATCACATCAAATGGCACTCGGTATTTAACCTTGCTGTGCCCTTATGTACTACTTGGGTACAAGGGCTTCACAAAATAGTGAGGGCTTTTCAGTAATTAATGTCAAGTAAATAACTCAAAAAGCTGCATAGAGAACTAAAATATAGACTAATGCGTTCATTAGTATAATTCACTGATGAAAAATCACCACTGGTGAATTACCTTCTCATACATGTAACTGGATGGACAGGCAAATAATGAGTCTCTTAGATTTCTGGAGCATCTCTCACCTGGGAAAAGACCTGTCTGCTTTGCACCTTGAGTCATCCCGGTCATTTGGAGAGTGAAACACAACAGCTGTTTAACAACATACCCAAGTTTACAACCTGAAGTAGAAGCAATGTAATTATTTTGAGAGGAGTTAGACCACTAACGTTAGTATGTGGATTTATGACAGGAGTTACTCAATGACTCTGAAATCCAGACTTGCAGGAGCAAAGCAGAAAACCTCTACCCACCTGCATAGACTTGCTGGGTGCAGGGAAGAACTCAAGCTTTGTGTGAGTCATTGCTCACGGGGCAGATATTTTATCAGTGCTAATCAAGAAAAATGCATTCCAATTTTCAGTACTAAAGAGAGCTTGTTAGGAAAGCAGTCCATTAGGATGCTCTTAGCTGTTTGAACTGTTGACTCAAAAGAATACAAATAAAAAATAATTTAGATACAGAGGGAAAAATACAAAGGTTGGTTTTGGTAAAATTCTGTTGCCTCCAAAAGAAATCACCTAAAGACTCCAGTGTAAGATGAGTTGATGAAAGTCTTCAAGAGAAGTTAGCAGACTTCTGATTGAAGTCTCTAACAAGATTGAGGCTGTGGTTGATGAATGCAATACTTTATGTAAAGAGTACAAAGAGCTACTGTCAAGGTTAAAAAGAGCCCAACATTATTTTGTTAGGCTTTTAGTATGCTCTCGCCATAGCTTATTGAAAATTAATTATTTTTAATATTTTTCTTAAAAAGTCTTCTTTTAAAACAATAATTTTAAAAATGGCAATTATCTAAACACCTGAAGCCCAAAATACTATTCTGATCACACAATTGTACTGCACACCCAAATGTGTAAGTGCAGTCATAATATGCATATGCACGTTAACTATAGGCTAGCCACTTCATGAAATGTGTGCCAAAAAGGGAGATGAGCATCTCACCACACAGCCTGGTGACTATGGTAAAGGGCATCAGATGAGCAGAGTTTTAGCCCTTACTCTACTACTCACATGTGGCCATTGATCAGCTGCCTTGGTGACTTGGCACTCGTTACTGGTAGAGCTGGGCTTGGAGAGATTTGGATTTGTGCATGCCCATGGCAGAGGGTGCAACTTGCAGAGACGGGAACTGTCCACAGCCCAGAAAAGGAAACTTGGAGGAAAATCATGATGTGCTGGGAACTGCAGTAACACTTGTGTTCAACCACTGCTGAAGTAAAAAGCTTCACTAAGACCCGAAAAGAGATCTAGATAGAATCCTGAAAAAGAAATGTTTTTCAAAGATTTGAGAGATTTCCATGGAATTGTTTTCCTCTTGGTTTTCCTTTGCCCCTGTCCTGGCTCCACAAAGACAGGGCAAGCCAGTGGGACCCTCATCCTTATGATCGTAGCTCCTGTGGCCCCAGTGCGCATCCCTCCTTTTTCATGACTTCCGGGTTCGGTTCCCCAGTCTTTCTTCATTTAAGTGAATGACTTAAGCTGAACTCTCTAGTTCAGTGACTCCTAGCCAATGAAACAAGCTCCAAATCCCTCTCTGCTGGTACCCGGTGCCTCAAAGGCAAATCAATAAAACACAGCCTTACCAGCTTAGTGTCCCTCCTTTTCCCAGGAAGGTTTGACCTCTCTTCTCTGCTCAGCAGGTCTTCCTGGCTGCTGAAAGCTCTTACCAGCCCTACTGCCCAGCCAAGCGGGCGACTCAGTGCACGGGACCAAGCTGAATGGCTGCGCTTTTGTCTGCTCCTGCCAGAAAACTATGCTGCAACCCTAGAGCCTCGCAACGGCGTTCAGCCCCTGCCCATGTGCAGACCCTGCTAACAAGAGGCAGCATGCTGCAGAGCCTGAGCAGCTATGGGGGATGGCTCCTGGCCACTCAGGCAATAGAGCTGCTAAGACCAGGCTGCTCCTCTCCTGTGCAGGTTAGTATGCATCAGCCCTATCATAATCCCCACACTGAACTGTGGAAGCCGTGAATTAAACCCAGGAGATAATTAAATATCATCTACTTTAACAGTCACAGCAGGAAAATAAATAAGACATCCCAACAGAGGAAGATAGAGTAATTTCACGTTTATGCTTCCAAGGGAAAAGGGAATTTGAAACAAACAAAATGTCTTTTTTTTTTTTTCCTGCAGAAAGAGAAACTCAACTGCCTGTCATAAGCGGGACTGTAGCGACACTGAGGGCTCTGTGCAAAATTCCTCTGTTTGCTTCTGCATTTGATTAGCTGTCTGTGTTATGTGTTTTAATTTCCTGCCATTGAAGCACATTGCTGTCATGGTGATAGATGCTATAGAAAAGAGTAAAATAAATAAATAAAAGTTCAGACCACTTTTGACCAAGTCTGTGCTAATTAGCACATAAGACAAACAGACAAATGTTTTCTGGGATTTATGTCAACCATATTCAGATTCTTCTCCTGCTTCTCAGATATCAGTGAAACCCTTTCTAGAAATGGAAATAAAGAAAGGCAGCAGATGGTGCTGGGAATACTCCGAGTAAGATGTCTACATTCGGAGCCAGATATTAGTAAGCAACCATCCAGTTAACAGGCACTGGGAAGCAGTGAATATTTAATATGGTGGTAGTAGAAGAGCAAGGAAGGCAATATTGCAAAATGACCAGTGAAGGGCTTACTAGAAACCATTCAGAGCTGGTGTGGGTGAGCTGCTTCACCTGTGATGGGAAAAGCTGATCTAGCAGGAATAGATGGAAGTGGGAGGGGAAGAAGAAAGGGGCTATCTGTCACACTGGACAGAGCAGAAACATGGGAGGACAGAGATTTATCTTGTTAACATAGTTTATAACACTCAAAAAAATGGTGCAGTACCATTCATCTCTGCTTCTGGACTTTTTTTAAGAAATCAAAATAGTGGTACTTGCAATTAGCGCAGGGTGCAAGCAGAAGCATCCTAAGAGTTTTAGAGGCATAAAACAAAGACTGCTGCACTTTCAAATTGAGGAAAGGACTTCTCTGATTGACAGCAGAAAAGAAGTACATAAAAATAACTTCTTTCCAAACCCAAAGAGGAGTTATTATTTCTTGCAGAGCTTCTACCACAAGCCATCATCATCCCCTCCTGACTGGCTCTCCTGTAGAAATTCAAAAGTACAACACATATCCTCAAGCCATGTAATATTACTGCTATTGCACTGTCTATGCAGTTCTGATCAAATTTTCTTTGATCAGAAAATTAATCTTAGCCGGAAATAGGAAACTAAAAGGATATTTACTGGACACAGTCAATATTAAATTATCAGATGTTTAGCAATTTTTTCCAGGGTACCGTCATTTCTGAGACAAATGCTATCTCAACTTGGGCTGTAAGTGTAAATTTTAATCTCAGTAATAATGTCTCCCATGATATTGCACCGTCACTTGCATATACTTTGCAATGCAAATTGCCCCAAGTGCAGCCTACCTTTAAGCTCATACCACTAAATAGATACCTCTAGCCTGAAATCACACAACATGCATTTTTGGCCTTGCAAATCTAACCTGTAGACTTTGACCTTAATAGCATTACTGTCCACCCTAGTAACTGAACCATGGGAACCTAGTAACGGGAACCGTGGTGTCGGTGTCCCAGATCTCACACATGTTCTGCTAAATTCACCTCTCCTTGACAGAGTGTTTTGGTCTTGGCCAAAGCAGAAAAGTCACCCCTCAAACCCCAGCCATGTGTCACCAGACGATTTGACAAAAGCAGTAATGGGTTATGCAGGGACCAGCATCAGCCAAACGATTGCCTGCATGGCTTTGGCTGCAAGAGGAGCAAAGCTTCAGCAACAAAAATTCCGTTCACTCTCTCAGCAACCTGCAGCCCGCAGGCTCGGCTGTTGCTGGCTGCCAGTCACAGCCATCACTGGCCACAGACCCTGCTTTGCCCAAGGGGAGTTTGCCATTTGCTGTGTCATCATGTTTAGATGTGCCACATCTCCTCCTCGCCGCAGGCAGTACAGCGGCACGGGAGGGCAGGGGCGGCTGTCGGGGCGGCAAGGAACTGCTGAGGAAGGTGAAAAGTGACAGCCAGAGCCTATGGAAAGCTGTAGGGAATGGGGCGAAAGGCAGAGGACAAGGCATGCAGGCCAGCACAGCTTCCCATCCTTTCGTACAAACAGCCCTGCCTGCAGCACACTTGGACTGAAAGCTGGCCACGCTCAAAAGCACCTAAGAGAACAAATTGGGCAGCTGTGGGGAAAAACACATTTCACTGCTGATGCATCGCTATGAAAATAGCCTAACCTGCTGACTGGACAGCCTGCAAGTATCTCACTAACGCAGCAGGCCGAGTGCCAAAGGTGCCAATTTGCCATGGCACAATACAAGTACGCTATGACTGGCGGGGAAAGCATATGTGAGCAGGAGAGGTTAAGTCCATAACTGGATCCATAGATAGCAAAGTTCAGGAGGAGGTGGTTTAACGCTATCTCCCTAGGAGGTTACTGAATAAGCAATTCAGATCACTTATCCATGTGCATTTTCCAGCAGACTAAAGGGATT
This sequence comes from Pedionomus torquatus, assembly GCA_013398155.1. Lineage (NCBI taxonomy): Eukaryota > Metazoa > Chordata > Aves > Charadriiformes > Pedionomidae > Pedionomus > Pedionomus torquatus. The sequence goes on from VZRU01001953.1 coordinate 179,031, forward strand.
GTGACAGAGGGCAGGTGGCAATGGAAACCCCAGGGTTGCCATGGTCAAAGTGGCAAAGAAACACCTTGCTTGAGGTGGGCTGCAACACAAGGTCCACGCTAACCCACGCTGCCTGGCCAAGAGTATGGGGCATGTGGCTGAGCACGGATCAGCCCACTGGGCAGTGGAAAGCACCTTCAGAGCTGGTTGGCTGCTCCTGGTGCTGTTCAGACCATGTTCTGAGCTTCACCAAAGCCTCAGGCCCATGTTTGGTGCACCAATACCATACTGGGCTGAGCCCCGTGTCTGTGGTCCCTGAGGTGGGGCTGGAGCAGCGTGGACCCTCAAGGGTGACAAGCCTCTCCGCAATAAGTGGATATCTTTCTTTTTGCCACATGCTAATGGCACACAATTACACATGCAGGCTCTGACAAGAAAAAAATCACCCCCTTAGTAGTTAGTAACGTTGCTTTTGCTGAGATACAAAGGGACCGGGCTGCCACAGTGCCGGCCTGCAAACGCTGCTCTCTGCAAATTCGACATCTGAATGTCCTGAACATGCATTTCCTCACAGTTTTAGGTGCAGATGCAGGTTTGGGGGAGCTGTATTCAAGGCCACATATATACTCAGTCCTGTAAATGATTGGAGTGGCACCAGCTCCTGTCCTTGACTGTGTTTCTTTGTCAAGCGTGGCAGCGATAGCAATCACTCCAGTATTTTGTAAACTTGCAGATCACTGTTGCCAATCTTTGTATCAACAAGAACTAATTAATCTTCACCACATCTCGGTGAAGAAGTTAAGTATTATCATTTATTATTTTTCCTGTTTTACAAACACAAACTGAGATGGCAAAACAAAAAATGATTTGCTGAGGGCCAGGAAAGATAAATATGTTGCAGGCAGCAAATATAGTTCTGCTCAGTAGAAGGCGGCAGACTGTGAGAATCCCAGGCTTTACCTTAATGCAGATAATGAAGAATAGCTATTCTAATAAATAGGGAGCTATTCTATGAAATGGAGGTTTTCTGCTCTGAAAATAAGGAGAACAGCAGCCAGAATATTTTACTAATTTTATTATGAAAGAAATACAAAGATGAAGGGTCCAAATTTGGAAACAGAACAGCAGCTGCACACATTTGGTTTTAGTTTTTAAAAAGAGCACAGTTCCCATTTAAGCTTCAAAGTGGCTGCTCTGTCAAAAGGCCCACTGACATATTGAACCTCTTGACATTTTGATTTTTAATTTACCCTGAAATATTGCGAAGGGATCAGTTAAGTGCTGAACTTCATTTTTCTTTTAGTCTGCTGCAGTCAGATGGCATAGAGCTGTATCTTTAAAATCTTGCCCCATTTTGCGTGTAGTAGGGACATGGAAAATTGGCTTTCTATGCGTGCAAAGGCAAGAAAGGATGTAGAAAGCTTGCTGGAAAAGAACTGAAAATTGCCTGCTTCCCTGTAGCCTTGTCTCAGTAAGATGCTCCTTGTCTGCAGAAATAGTAGTTGTTTCCTGCCTTCTTTTTCCACATATTAGTAATTACACTGGCTATTTTAAGAAACTAGTTATGAGTGTGGATTATTTTCGTGTCTGGTCAAATAATGAATAATCGCTTAGTATTCCTGTGCCACATTCTTGCAAAGCACTTTAAATGGATTTGAGTACATGAGCCTGATCTTTTCAAAAATCTTAACTGAGCCAGAAGTAGCTGAAATTATCCTGAAAAAAAAAGCACTCAGGTGGCATGTCATTTCTTAGCTGTACGAGGTGAGAAAGGGAAAGGCAAGGGAGCAGTAAAAGCTAGGTAAGAATTTCCTGGGAACAAGCTCAAGATGCATCCACTAGGAAACCCCTTAGGGCCTCCAAACAGGTAAATAACTAGCATTAAACTGTCCTGCAGATCTTCAGCTCACTTATTTTTTTCCTTTCTTTCTTTCTTACGGAGAACCTTCACGCAGTGCAGTGCCTTGAATTTATTCATTCTTTTTTGATTTGGTAATTGCTTTCTCAATATTTTTTTCTTCTCTAAATTCTGGGCACCAGTTGCTAGCATCCTGAAGTTTTCTCCTGTTAAACAACATAGTTAAAGACTAGTCTGAGAAAGTCACCTCTTGTCAGGGTGAGCAGAGCACCCGAGCAACAAGCTCAATGAAAGATTTAGTCATTAGTGAAGAAGGAATAAACCTAGGAATAAAATGGAGGCCCTCCTCCTCCTCTGTCTATATTTGCCACATAGAAATGGCACAAGTAAAGAAATTACTCCAGTGTCTAAAACCAGGAGATGTGAGCGTTGCAAGTCAGAGCACTGTCTGTGACGGGCACATTTCCCGAGGAGGATGGGTGCAGCCTTTGCCATCGCAGCTGCATACAAAGAGCAATTTGTCTTTACTTGCCTAAGCAGGGAGTTTAAGCATTGAGAAATTTGCTTCCTGGTGAGCAAGCCAGAGGCAAAGCAAGGCACTATGTGTGGTTCTTGTAGTCACCTGGTCTTTTATTTTTGGATGTGGGAGGAGAAGAGCACCGCATGGTTACATGTTTCTGTGGCAGGGAAGATGGTGCCACAGTGGGAAATGACACTGTCCAAGGGAGAAGAAGACTGGAAAATGCATGATGATGTTGGTTGTTGGGATGAAGACTTGGGAAGATCATAAGGTTGAAGGAAAAGATGATAGAAAGGATGGATGGTTTTGCTGTAGACCTTAAATAGCCTGGACAACTCTTCCACTGCTTCTACATAAGTTTGTCAGAAACCAGTGCTCTAGGAGCAGAGACTGACCAAATGCTGAGCAATTTAACATACAAAGGTCAGAAAGTACAAAGGTGCACATACCATCAAGATGGGGTGTAGCACACTCCCATGGAGAGGAGTCTGGGGGCAAGGAGCCTACATGCGGCAAGGCACAAGGTGAGAAGCAAAACCAGGGGGGCTTGGAGCAAGGCAGTGACAGCTTGCTCTGCTGGGAAAGTGAAGAAGGGAGCTAGGGACTGCTCACTGTACAGCGACGTCTGCTCCGCAGGGGACACAGTACGCTTTACAGAAATGGGAAGAAAGGATTGTCAGATGACATGGGGGCATTTCATTGCTTCTGGAAGAAGTTTTTAAACACATTAGTTAAAAAATAATGGTTGCCCTATAAAAAGGTAAGTGAAATGGAGGGGCAGGCTATTTGTAGCCAGACTGTCACTGGGGAATGTGTGACAAAGCTGTTTGCCCAGGACAGGCCTGCCATTAACCCAGAGAGGCCATCAACACTTGTCCTGAAAATTAGGTTTAGGGACACCTCGCAGAGAAACCCACCAGCTGGCAAGGCAAGGGGCTTCCCCAAGGCTCCAAGTTGGTAAATACCTCCTCACTGTTTAGTTACAGGACGGGGGCATCAAAAAGACACAGAAGGAGCAGAGGAGATTTACTCATTTCCTTTCCATTTGTTTAGTTAAACAGGTGCCAGGTTTGCAAGCAGACCATCTTATTGAAGTTTAGGACAGATTTTTATTGATTTAAAGTCAGAACATTGGCCAACTAAGTGAACCTGCAATAAACTAATTTTATGCCAAGTTAAGCCTGTACAAAAACATCTTGCACTGGTTAAAATGAATTGGCATCTAAATAAAGTAAACTTAATTTGATAAAACTTCAGTGAGAAGATGAGGCTACTCATATTGTCGTCCTGCAAGAGGGTTTCAGAGGGTTATTCATATAATTCTTGTTGCACAGAAAAAAGCCTGGATTTGAATCTATACTGCAACATCAAATAGAAAGGGGGTTATGAACAGATTTTAAAAAAAAATAGAAAATTCTGATTACAATTTAAAGGCCTAGTTCTAATTCTTTGACTAAAATAATTTTCTATTATAGTATAACTCATTATTCAAAAGGAGTAAGGTAGCAGATAGTGTCTAAAGCCAAGACAAAACTACAAGATGGCATGTAAAATAACTGTAATTAAACAATCAAATGTAGCAATTAAACATGAATGATTCTTTATTAGGCTGAATGAGGATGCCAAACAAGACTCCACAGGTGGTGAGTTTATTCCCCCATGCTCATTGGTATTTTCATTAGCAGCTCTTGGCGTAGTCAGACATGCAAATCTGTCCATGCCTTCAAGAGCAAGCCCCTATTTAGGTACCATTCAAACCAAGGAGGATATGCAAATATCAAGAAGGACAGACTTAAAGTATAATGTGGTGTTTGGAAGATAAATTGAAGAAATCTACTGAGATTCAACAAAGTCAATGTTCTGCACGGAGAATAATGAAATGCACCACTGTAGCATGGCAATGGAAAATGCTGGGAAGAGTGTTATTTCTCTGTAAGATCTACAGGTTGCTGATAAAACCTTACAGGCACTGCAAGCCAGCAGTCCTGCTCTTTGACAGATGCAACATCCAGCTGGCCGAGATGGGCTTTGCTGGGTTCCACAGCTCTGACCAGGTAGCAGCACTTTGTGAAGTGTCTGAACTTTCCTTGCAGACATTACCAATTCTAAGCCAGCTTCTCTAACAGCACCTGGAGGTGGCAAGTGTTTTGCAGCCATCATGACTTGCAGCCCTGCCTCCCCAAAGGCACACTAAGGGGGCATCACTGCAGCTGCTGGGTTTGCCCAGGTTGGCATCCAACATGGCCAGCCTCTCCCTGGGCCTCCAGGAGGGCCACCAACACCTCCTGGAGCCACCAGCCACTTTGAGGCTTTTTGGGCCAGGGGCTCCCCAGGGCTTTTCCCAGGTTACAATACTTGCCATATCACTCTCTGAAGTCTGCCTGAAGGCAGGGACTGGCCTCTGCCTGTAAAGTAGTGTGTGCCTTTGCAGAAACGTTTAAAAATAACCCCCAGCCAAACAGCCACCCAATCAAACTGTACATCAGCTTGCGCTTGGGAGCATTTGCATGCTGCCAGTCAGACAAGGTGCCCCAGCAATAAAACGGTTAATAGCAGAGCTGTGGGAAAACCAGGCAAGATAATTATGCTAATTATGCCGCTCTCCTTCAGCAACAGAGGCTGTGGCACACTACTTTGGTGCTGGGCACATTTTTTTTTTTAAAGATTAATTGGGGAGAGCTCACAGAAAAGAAACAAAGGTGATAAAGGATTTGGAAAATAAGACCTGTGAGAGAAAGGCATGTTCGGACTGGAGAAGAGAGGGCTGAAGAGACACATAACTGTCTACAGGCACGTTAAGTGACATTATAAAGAGGATTGGGACTAATTGTCATTAGTCAGTGAGGACAGAATGGGAACTAATGGATTTTAAATCCAGAAAGCGTAAACTAGGTTAAATATTAGGGAAAACTCCCTGACATCAAATAGGCAACACAGCAAGGGAGCCTGGACAGTGGCCGCCTCCACAGAGGTGCCAGAAGGGCACCAAGCCCACAAAGGCAGCGGGAAAATTATTAAGACAATCCTCTAGCAATCAGGCTGGAGATCAAGGCCAACTCACTGAGTGAAGATCTCCCCTAACCTGGAAGGTTCAACAGCAGGACAAGAGGCCTCAGAAAGAGCAGACTACGTGTGAGGGCTAGAAACTACGTAGGTAAGTGTGTCTGACTGATGGGGTAGAATTTTTGCTGCAGCATGATCAGTTGTGGTGGGGATGGTCAAGCTGCTCTGTCATTTCTTCCTGACTGTGTCTTCTCACCAGGGATGGAGACAGACTGCCCTGCAGCTGGCCCTCCTCACACCTGACTGTGACACACATTTGGGGACTGCTGCCAGACTCAGGCAGTTACTGGTCCTTCTGTCCTGTCCGTCTTCAGACGGCACAGGGAAATATGACTGCAAATTACTCAACTAGTTGTGCATGGACATTTTGGACAAGGCTTGTCCCCTGCCAGCTGTGAGAAATAGAGAAGCAGCCTTGGGGCTGCAAAACAGCTGGATTAGAAGAAAGCTGACCCCCCTGCAGCCAACACACAACACAGCATGTTTCTTCTTGACCGTATGCAACCTAGCAATGCAATGGTGCTTGGTGAATACTCCCTGTTTATTGAAGTAGGTTACCACAAGATGAAGTTTGCTCCATACAGGCAAACTATTACTACACTATTAGGACAGCAGCTTAGCAAAGGAAGGAGTTTGGGTACAAGGCATGAAATGAACAACTCTCTCTTTCAGCCAGAGGTCTGAACAGCCACAGGTCAGGTCACCTGTGGTGCTTTTTCCTTTTCAATGCCACATGTGCTTAAGGTCCTCTGCAAACAGTTGTAGCTCAATTAACACTAGCAGATATGTCTGCCAGTGTGGTTTTTGTTTTATTTCCCAGAGAAAAGGTGGGATGACTTCACTTTCCCAATTCAGAGGCCTTTTAAAATCCTTTGACCTTAGCTGAAATATAGGCTTTAGAAAGCAATGAAAAATACACGAAAACCATGCTGCACTATTTTCCTCAGTGTGCGCAGGCAGTGCTCTCCAATCCTGCAATGCACGAGGCTTGGGATTGAGCTAGATCCTTCTTAAGGCAACGCCGGTCTTCTCTTTTCACTCCTCTGGGCTTCAGATGAAGGTGCGGTTTCCCGCGGCCCCAGGCGCAGCGTGGCTGGCAGACACAGCAGCGGGGCTGGGATCAGTGGGGTTGCACGCAAACAGGCAGCCCCAGAGCCGGGGCCATCCAGGCTATTAATAGCGGTTGGCATATTTCTGGTTAATGCGCTTGGGAGACGGAGAGAAACGAGTTTGGTTTCTGGCTTGGCACCACCAGCTGCCAGCCTGCAGCGAGATGCAGAGCGACTGCCAGCTGTGGATCTAAATTTGGTATTGTTACTAACCCCAAGCAATCAAACATCATGAGTCAGCCCTAAATCAGTGGAACGGTTTAAAATCCAGGAAACACAATAATAAAAAGATGTGAGGTTTTTTCCTGACCTTTTTATTTCTGAACGTCCATGGGCAACTCGTGTCATGATTTGAAGAGTTTATGTTTCCTTTCAAATAATTTAATGCTTAGTTACTTAGGAAAGGTGTGATTTAACAAACTCGCTTGCCTCCAGAAGCTGGAGTTTTAATGAAGACTACGGATACAAGCCTGTGGAAAAACTGCAAAAGTCGATCCAACTGCAGCTACACAGAAGATAAGTTTGTTCTGCTTTCGATATGACAATATTTGCCTGTCAAGGTAAGAGAACCAAAAGTCAGGTTTTCCTTTGCTTTTCTGCCCGATTCTGTCTTTACAAAGCTTGATTTTGTGATATTCTGTCCAGCATCTAAATCACGGAGCTCTCTTGCACCAGAGATGATATTTCCACAGAAGATGGATTAATCTTTTTTTTTACCCATTGATCTTGGACTTGAAACAGCTTTGGGGAGGAGGGCAGATAGGAAACAAGAGGGGATTTAAGCCTTTCGCTTCACCTTTAAAAAAAACCATGCAGCATTGCTGTCCCTGGAGTAGGCCCACATTATTACTACAGCCACAGCCACATCATCAGAGCTACAGCGCTCAGAGTTGTAGATCATCAGTCTGCTGTCACAGCCGTGATGTATGATGGAAAAAGCCATCCATCTGCAAACACCGAGCACAAAGGGCTGTGGCTGCAAGGATGCAGCGTGGCATGTGCGGCGTACACAGCAGCCAGCATTTTCCAAACAAAAAGGACATAAACATGGTAAATCGGGACTCCTCAGAAGGAGGGGGAAGATGTTCAAAGCCTCTCACTCGTAGGTCTCCAAAATCACAAAATGCAAGTACATTCTTGGATCCAAAAAGGACACCTATGAATCCAGCTATTGCTTCTTCCACGGGCACACCTCTTTCCCTTAAAGCTTACATTTGATTTTCTCTTCCAGTGTAAAACCTCAATCATATTTACAGCGGCTTTAGGATCTTTACAGACAAAGGCATTTAAGGCTGTGAAATCTTGGGAGAAGGTAAAATGACATGGTGGATCAATCAGCTGATGCTTCTTTCCCGCACAGCAGGGGACTCCAGCAAACCTCTTGTATTTTGTGCAGAGACTCAGCTCTGGCTGAATTTTTCCTTTGGCGCTATAAGAGCAGAAAAATATTAAAAAAAAAAAAAAAAAAAAGGAAGTGAGAGAAACCGAGTGAGCATAAGTGCTTATGCATGGCTCCAGGTTTCTCAACTAAAATGAACTGTTGCTTTTCCAGGAAAGATGCCATTTCTTCTGTATTGCTCTGCTGTGCAATACTCCAAGCATGGGTGCAAAGAAGGTTTACAACAAAACAAAATAATAAAATAAAATAAAATAAAATAAAATAAAATAAAATAAAATAAAATAAAATAAAATAAAATAAAATAAAATAAAATAAAATAAAATAAAATAATAATAAAAAAAAAAATAGCATGCATTGATCACAGAGCCACTCATGCAGATGCATCCTGGGATGATAATCAACCAAAATGATTCTCTGGAGTTGTTAACATCTGTCACTAGTGACAAACAAAACCAATGCTTTAGGAAAGGGGTGTGCTTTTGCCTTCTCCATGCAAGTGCCTACCTCACTTAAAAAGCAGAACCTACAAAGACATGGGTATGACTGTAAAGGCAAATGGGAGCAAAAGGGAAGATAAAACGGAAAGAAATATTTCAAAAAGATAACAGTTTTAATAAAAATTTTGAGACGCCCTTCTCCTTTAAACTGTTATCTTTGAAGAGATGCACTGACAATTGAATATCACAGGTAAGTTTTGCTGATTTATCAAGGAGATGAACTTCCCATTTGCACATACATGATTTATGTTGCTTAAATGGTGCCCACCTCTACTGTACTTGAGGTTTGTGATTTTAAGGCTTGAGCAACTGTAATTAAAGAGCCTTTTTGGAGCAAGAAAAACACTGTGCAGCGTAATGTGACATTCAGAATACATCAGCGTCACTTTACACAGGAGATCTGATTATTTTCACTTGTGTGCTTCAGCCTTGTCATTTATCCCCAGTAAAGCTCATCTGCCTCAAACCACGATACCTCACCGAGTTCATGTGGTTTACTCATTTCTATAAACCTCCGTCATTTTAATCATGTGTTTTATATATTTAATTCTTAAGGTTAAAGACCCACTTTTGTTTGCACACTAATGATTTTACTGACCTGTTGCCTAATACAAGCAGTCCTTAAATAGGGCAGATAATCAACATGAAAACGAGACATGTACATTGAGGCAGCATCACCCATTCACATAGCAATATATGTCTGCAACAAAAGAGATTTAGAGAATTTTTTTGTGTGTGTGTGAAGTAGGATGCCAGCAGGAACTCAGACTGCTCTTTGATTCAGCAATAATGAGTGAACGTTGCACCAAGGAAATTTACATTTTGCCAGTGCTATGAAAAAACACAAAACTACTCTTCTGAGTTTGGATTTAGGACCCCCAAATACGTGCTGATTTCCTGAAGTTTGAGCACTCCAAAGCTCCTGTTGATGTGAATGAAAATCTTGGCAATTTAGTAAAAGATGACATCCAACATGAAAGCTAAAAATAGGGAGGGTGACTACCTGTAAACATTCCTCCTGGAGGATCTTCTCTGAAGCACATTAACCCGTCTTGCTCTTCCCTTTCCCCCTCTGCAACTGAAATAAAATTTTCATCAGTTTCTGCTGTATCCGCTTCATTTGGAAACTTTCTGAAAACATATTAGAAAACCTGTACAAGGCTCCGTATCGAGGCAGAAGTGCATTTCTCTGGGCTGATGCCTACCATGTCAAATTATTATCTAGGCTTCCCGCTGACTGATGCTGCCAGAGAAAGCTGAACTTTGACTTCAGGGGAGGCAGTGAAAGGTAATTTGGTCTATGCATCCTATCTCAGGCCAGAAGGAGGCTGGAGTTCTCATCTAACTCAGATCTGTGAGGCCACTCAAATTGGCTGGTGTGATTTGGGGAGGGGCCATGAGGTACCAGCAGTCCCACAAAGCTCAAAGTTACCTAGACATGTTGGTGTCCACTACCATGAAGCAGCACAAAGGGTGACTGCCACATTGTCATTGGCACATTGCACTGCTCAGGTGGATAACAGGGCAACGTTCATTGTTAGGGCTATAGAAAGATGCATGCATGTGTATGTACAGCACCACTGTACATATATGCATATATATATATATATCCTGACACACCAGGTTAAAACTGAAACAGGTTACCAAGGGCATAACAAAATACAGTTTTCTTTATTGATAGTTTGGTAGCATGGACAGGACTGGTGTTTCTGACCTTTTTTGATCTTTACCATAATCACTACATGGTCTACCAATGCCTAACAAGCATTCATTGGTCATTTCAGTAGTTGCATGCCCTACCCTGGCAACAAACATTATTGTTTTATTTCTGTTTATTTGTATAGCACCAACCCCGAGTTCCCCATTTTCTACAAAATTAATAGAACAGGCCATCTCCGGATGGAAGAGTTAGAAACCTGAAGATGAAAAACCAAACATGCTATAACGACTGTTGAGGGTGACAGAGCCCTGAAACAAGCTGCCCAGAGAGGTTGTGGTTCCTCCTTCTGTGAAGATATTCAAAACCCACCTGGATGTGATCCTGTGCAACTGGCTCAAGGTGAAATTTCAGTTGATAAAGAACTGGCTGGATGGTCACGCTCAAAGGGTTGTGGTCAATGGCTCAATGTCCAAGCGGCGGCCAGTGACAAGTGGTGTTCTTCAGGGGTCGATACTGGGACCAGTGACATTTAACATCTTTGTTGGAGACATGGACAGTGGGATAGAATGCACCCTCACCAAGTTTGCCAGTGACACCAAGCTGTGTGGTGCAGTCAACACATTAGAGGGAAGGGATGTCAACCAGAGAGACCTGGACAGGCTTGAGAGGTGGGCCCATACAAATCTCAACCAAGCCAAGTGCAAGGTCTTGTACCTGAGACATGGCAATCCCAGGCACAAATACAGGTTGGGCAGAGAATGGCTGGAGAGCAGCCCTGAGGAGAAGGTCTTGGGAGTGATGGTAGATGAGAAACTCAATATGAGCTGGCAGTGTGGTAGTGTGTATTCCAGAAAGCCAACTGCATCCTGGGCTGCATCAAAAGAAGCAGGTTGCATCATCAGGCCATCAGGTTGCAGGAGGTGATTTTACCCCTCTACTCTGATCTCATAAGACCCCACCTGGAGTACCGTGTCCAGCTCTGGAGTTTTCAACATAGAAACAACATGGACCTGTTGGAACGGGTCCAGTGGAGGGCCATGAAAATGATTAGAGGGATGGAGCACCTCTCCTATGAAGACAGGTTGAGAGAGGTGGGGCTGTTCAGCCTGGAGAAGAGACGGTTCTGGGGAGACCTTTTATTAGCCTTCCAGTATCTGAAGGGGGCCTTCAGGAGAGATGGGGAGGGACTCTTTGTCAGGGAGTGTAGTGATAGGAAGGAGAAGGGGTAATGGTTTTAAATTAGAAGAGGGGAGATTTAGATTAGGTACTAGAAAGAAATTCTTTCCTGTGAGGGTGGTGAGACACTGGAACAAGTTGCTCAGAGGAACTGTGGATAACCCAATCCTGGAGGTGTTTAAGGCCAGGCTGATTGGGGNAAGCAGGTTGCATCATCAGGCCATCAGGTTGCAGGAGGTGATTTTACCCCTCTACTCTGATCTCATAAGACCCCACCTGGAGTACCGTGTCCAGCTCTGGAGTTTTCAACATAGAAACAACATGGACCTGTTGGANATTAACTTGAGCAGGGGTGTTGGACTAGATGATCTCTAGAGGCCCCTTCCAACCCCTACCATTCTGTGATTCTGTGGTTCTGTTGGTATCCTCTAATCAAGGTAAAATACTCTATTCTGGCAGCAGAAGTCCTACATAATTCCTGGGTGCTTTCAGAAAGATGCTAGCAGAGCCGTTCCTCAGCATCTTTTGTACTGAAAGAAGGTCTTTAACAAGCTAATGGAGACTTGCCCAGCACCTTGTTAACTATGTTGCTGTTATCCAAGCTATCACAAGCCAGTCGGTCCACTTGAAGGTGTCTTTCTCCTACCCAGAGGATGGGGAGGAGGTGGCTACTATTTGTATCATAGTGATTAACAGGGAAGAACCTAAGCTACCAGCACAGATTGCTTCCCAGCCTTGAATTAAGAGAAACAGCTGTCCACTTTTTTCCTCCATAAAGGAGGCACTTAAGCAATTTTTGGTACATTTTTCCTTCTGTTTTTCATGAGAAAGAATAGCTTTCTCACTCTCCCATTAGAAACTATTATATAGCAGACAGTACATTTACAGACATAAAAGCAAGCACACCAGTTAACATTTGTAGGCCAAGTATGCAATTGGAGGAACAACAAATTATTTTTAAAATTAAGGGCCAAAAATGAAGCCCCGTTTTAGTTCCTGAGACTCTGCTGTCACTGGGAAATGCAAAGTGGCTCCTAAGTCCTAGAGAGTTTTCCTTTGGTGACTCCAGTTTATTTATTACCAAGGAGCTCAGCCTCCTTGCTGGTGGGGTGCAGGCTGAGGAAACACTCTGACCAGGTGCTCAGGAACATGCCATCTTGGTAGTCATTGGTAGTAATACATGGACACCTAATTCAAAGTGTGTCTCAAAATCCTATGGGGCTACCAGCCTAATTCTCTTTCCCTCTTCTCCCATCCCACAGCTGTTTATATCACTCATTTCCCCCATTCCCTTTGTTAATTTATTATACAGGGGCAGCAGCACGTGGCAGATGAAAATCATGGAAGCAAGGCTTATTAGGATTCTATGTCCTTTGAGTGGTGCATAAAAAAATGCTGTGTGAAATGTCATGAAAGTAGATTTTGAAGTTTTGACAGATGCGAGAAAAGGAGAAATGTTTGCCATTTGTCTTAATGACACTCCAGTACGTTTGGAGAGCCAAGGGAAAAAAAAATACACTGAGCAACAACTCTGGAGGAATGTGAGCTGTTTCCAAAAGTGATGCTGGGGCTGAAAGCAGGCCCACAGGATATCAGCAGGCCTGGTCCTTTGCATGGGCCACCCAAAGGGAACAACAAGTGGAGCAGAAGTAAGTGAAAATCCTAGTCTTTCATGACTTAAGCTTGACCTTTGGTTAAGAGCTGGCTAGAGTGTCCCTCCCCACAATACTACAGCCCTTGAATGCAGCCAACAGTACAAACAGAAATATGCAAATATTATAGGAGCATATGCATAGGAGCTCTTATGTGTAATTACTAACCCAGCTAAAACAGTTATTGTCAGTGTCATATCTGAACAAAATGTTCTTTGGGCAATGTCCAATTCTACAGCAGTCAGACGCTAATTGCCATCAGCCTGAAATTGTCCAAAGAGGTTTTAAGTTTTATTTATTGGATTTGTAGGAGAAGGAAGGGCAAGTCACGGACATGTCAATTTGTTTTCACTCCTGAGTCTGGGAGCTGACTGTCACAGGTTTGCTACAATATGGCTTCTGTGGCTACATCTTTTGTCCCTCTTCAGGCTCTAAACTCTCATTTCTCTCGATTGTGGGGAAGGACATTGCTGGCAAGAATAGTTCTTCACACTTTTGGCCAAACCTACTTAAGCCCAGCAATTGCGTTTCCCCCAAAACCACTTTCACCTCCAGCCAACTCAGCTCCTCTCCAAAAAATTATCTTACTCCTTACAGCTTCAAGACAAAAGTGCTTCCTAAGTAGGAAAACCCATTTTGTTTAATGTGGCACAAGTCACCATGGGCTAGGTGAGCTGCAGTGCAAAAAGTCACCACACACATAAGGGTTTCTATAAAAAGCATCTTTTCTTACAGACTTGTTAGAAAATTAACTCAGAACAAGTGTTTGATTAGCAATGGGTATCCATCACCACTTGGGTGCCAACAGGGGTACAGCAAAGTTCAGTGGGCATCTGGGAAAAATATCCCTCCCTCCAATCTTTTAAAATAATCTGAATTTGAAAAAATATTTGTGTCATAACATTGCAGCAAAGGACACTTAATTAATGTCAGCATCTACCCCCATGGCAAGAAGTCCAAGTGGAAAATACATACTTTCAAACGTGTGAAGCTCACGTAGTCTTGTCCCCTTTCCAAGGAACAGTGTGGCACCCTTGAAAGAGCAGTAGAGGAAGTGGTCCAGGTGATGCAGGACTGCTTTTTTCCACATGCAGAAAGTATTATGCAATCTCAATTTCATGATTCAGTATTTATGAAGTAAAAATTTCTGGTGAAAAACAATGCAATAGCATTGTAGCACATTTATTTGAGTTAGAAATGAGAAATGCGCAATACCTTATCGTGAGGAACTAGTTCTGGTTGAACTATTTGTGGTGGAGAATCAATTTGTTGAATTTAGTCCTTTTGCCCGCTTGTGAATTGTCCTGAAACAGATCACAATTTCCATGAATATGTCCACAGCTCAAAATAATCTGACAAGCAATGCAAACATATTCCAGACTGAATTGCTGGTAAGCTGCTCACTGTGATTACTGCTCAGAGTATTTGATATTAAAAAATTGAGCTGTTTTTCGCTTGGGTCCATAGCTCACCTAATTTGTCAGTTCCCTGACTGGATGAGCATAGCTTTTTCAAATATAGATAGTTACAATGAGAGTTAATTGCTAGGACTTCTCCTCTGTCCTTCATTTGCCTCTATCTGCTTGACTTTCTAGACTATAATCTCCAGAGGCAGAGTTTCACAGCCTTTCACAACAAAATGCCATCCTCAGTCAGGGCCATCATACCAGCCTGGTATATTGGCTAGAGATATGACTCTGAGGGGAAAAGAACACCACAAAACAACTACCTCTTTTGAGCTTTTGTTTTGCTACAAAGCCAACACCATGTAGAGCTGATGTGAAGTTCACCTAATTAATGCCACATCTTTTGAGACCTGTGGATGAAAGATCCACATTTTCATATGTTTTGTTAATGGTCTGAGAGGTGGAGCAAAGTAAGGTGGAAAATCTTCATTGTCGTGCTCACTGCATGATTAGAAACGGTCCGCCCCCTGGCAATGTGGCTCTCACCACAACAGAAATGAGCTCACAGTATTTTGCTGCTCAACTGTCTCTGCAGTGGCAGCAGTGTTATAGATGGATTTATCCAAGCTAGGTAGCTGCTACACTGACAGCAGCTCAGTCACACGTTGCAGCAAGGACCTCCAAAAAGGCTCCAAAACCACCTGTGAATCAGGGAAAAATTGGGGTACAGCCTGCCACCAGCCTCTTGTTACTGCTGTAATCAAGGCAACTCCACTGGCACAAATTAACCAGCTGAGGTGCGAAATCTGGTAACACAGCAGTGACTGCGATGTCAAAATCTCCTGCTATGGAAAGCCGAGAAAAACAGATCTAGGAACAGGCACGGGCACTTCCTCTGCCTCCCCAAGTTGTTTCCACCATCTGAGGGAACTCATCCATGCCACAGCCCGTACATCTGCCCAAACTCTCACACCGCAGCTACTGAGCATTAGAGTACCTGCTGATGGGAATGGACTTAAATAATGCTCTCCAACAATATAATTTTGATCATCTATGGACTCAGGAAAAATTTCTATCCTGGCTTACACTGGTTGCATTTTTATTTGCAGCTCTGTAAGCTTCGGATTATTATATTGAAAGGAAGGAGGCTGCATACAAAGCCAGCTCTGCAAAGCACTGCAAACGGGACAGGCTCTCATTTCAGGAGAGATAATGGCTAAAATGTAGCCACCACAGAAGAAATCAAGGCATCTGTTGCATACATGAACTTCTCTTCCAGTAGATGTTCTGAGTTTCCTTACAGATCCGACACCTAATGTTTACAACTGAGGTAAATAGAAGAGAGCTAAGTATGTAGATTATTTTTTTCCCTCCTTGACACTTACATTTATTTTATTAATTTATCTTATGCAGATTAGCTATTGTTATGCAAGTACTTGCATGGCAGATAAGCAAATCCAGGCCCCTGTGAGAAGTGAGCCCTTTCCATTTCAAGAAGTCATCTATCTGCTAATCCATTTTACAACATACAATCTTTACCAGTTATTTTTACCTTTCACAGGTTTCCCCTGTTTTACAGAGAAGAATGTGGTATGGGGAAGCATGTTTGTTCACAGCCCACAGCATTACCTGGGCCTAGAGCTGCCCTCCGCAGCAGAATAAGTTTTTTTTCTTAGTAATACTGCAAGCAAAGTCTATGTTCTTGGAAACAGCACGAATAGGAAGGCTTTTCCCATGTATAATGTGTGCAATACCAAATTCTGTCCTTCTGTGGGTGCAGTGATGTGAAAAATAGAAAACCTGTACCGCCTGACCCCATGGGTCTTCTTTACATCTGGAGAACCGAACGCAAATAAGACACGCCTGGAAATGAAAGCGTGTACCGTTTGGGAGAAAAAAGGAAGATACTTTTTTAACGTAAGTTATTGCTCCTATTTTATCTTTTTAAAATAAATTTTTCAGTTGGAGCATGGGAAAGAAACACTGGCTGTGCTCAGGGCCAGCATCAACCTGCACCCTGATGAGGTGCATAGGACGGGGGATCACAAAGGAGTATGCAGGGCACCCGCATCTCCTTGGGGAGGGCAAGAGCATGAGCACACTGCTGGCACCAGTCATGTACCCAGTGCCCTGCAAAGGGGTTTGGACCTGCTGCAGGCGATGTGAGAGGGATTTTCCAGTGCGAAATAGGTACAGCTTTAGGAAAACCCATCAGCCCTTGATGAGTTTATGTCTATCTCCAAAAAGCCAAGCTGAGGCCTGCATAGCACAGGCACATTGGTACCATTCTCTTTCAAAGCAACCTGCTCCACACAGAGCTCTGTTAAATGCTCTCTCACCAAGTTATGGATGGAAGAAACAGCAGCTATTCCAGCACTTGGTATACACCACAGTTTAATCAGACTCTGCCTCCAAATATTAATGACATAAATAGACTTATGGACCACGAAGTACTTCAAGAGGTCATCCAGCCCGTTTCCTTGATTTAAGGCTGGATTAGTTACGGTATATCATCCCTGCCAAAGCTAGATCTAATCTGCTCCTCAAGATTGTCAGCAATGGAGATTTGACAGCCTTCGCAGGCTGCTGCCTCACCATCATTATCATTACAAAGTCTCTCCTTGATGCCTAACTCAATTCGTCCTCCCAGCGATTGAAGACTGCTGCTTCTCTGTTAGCTACCAGAGATGGAGGAGATTATTCCCAGCTCCCTTGCAGTGGCCTTTCATCTCTGCAAAAAAACTGGCTTCACACCTCCTCTCAGTCTTCACCTCTCTGAGCGTGACACAAATTCAGTCCCTTCTTAATGGCACATTTCCTTCTCGCCTCACTCCATTCCATACAGGTATGTGCAAGCAAACACGATCAGTATGGTTAGAGAAATTGGGGAGAAGGTTTGTGTCTAAGTGAAATTGCCCAAGAGAAACTCTAGCATGCTATCTGGTACTTACACAGAAAGTTCTGCAACTATTTACCAAGCACTCAGTAAACACGGTTTTTAACCACAGCAACCTCTGTATCATGCAGCCCACATTCATAGACAGCTGTTTCAAATAAACAGGCAACAGACCTGAAATAGCATCGCACTAGTGCCTTAATTATGAGGCCATTGATCTTGTATCATCTGTAAATAGGAACCTTAGAGAGCACTTTTGGAGGAAAGAATCATGAATTTTAATCAGCCCAAAACTGAAAGGGCAACATACACATATTAGGCTAGGAAAGGTATTGAAAAAATTGCTTTCTCACTGAAAAAGAGTACCACAGTTATCTAGAAAATATATAGATATCAACCCAAATGCACAGGAAAAACAAAATGTGACTGATGTTACAGAGAATGCCAGGTACCACCTGCTCTTACAACCTGCTTTTGTTATTCTGTGTGTTGCATACAGGTGCCCACACTGACGATATTTATAACATGCAAATGCTGCTTTAATATCCAGGTCCTCATTTTGCAGAGATGACCCCTGTATCTGCATATGGTTTCAAACCACAAATGGTAACACCTGCAAACTTGTGACTTGGTCAGGTGAGCATCAACTCAACACAGTGCACTTGGATGGGTATTAGCAGACACCAAATGGGGACAGTAACTCCAAAATTCATATTGAAGCTGATTCATGAATACAAGTCTAAACATCCATAACTCACTGTCAATCTGAACATCTCATGCATCCTTGTACGGTTCAATGTCCCAGGATTTGTTACAGCTGCATGTTTTTAAATATAACCCCTAGATGCTTGACTTTTCATACCTGGACACATTGGTGGTTCTGGTGGCAAAGACAACTCTGCCTATGGCAATATCTGCCTCTGTCCCCAAGTGCACCTGTTCCTTTAGTGTTAAGGTCTACCTATCCTTCAGTTGGCAGCATGTCTCAGTGGAGCCAACTGAGTGCAGAGCAGCTTTAAGGATGGTTTCTGAGCTTGTCCTAGTCTCTTGCTAGAAACCCAAGCCAGTGCTGCAGTATTGTCTGTGTTGTGGCTCATGGTTAGCTATGCAGTACCGGCGGGAGGCAGACTCAAGTGGTTTGATAGTCACGAAGCCCTTTCTCAATATCTTTATGCAGTAACTTAATGGGAGGAACGCAAAGAAAAAAAAATGGGATGGGAGGCTGTTTTTCCAAAAGATAATTTGATCAAAGGTGATTTGGTGAGTGAGAAGAGAGGATTGAGCAGGTATGGCAGGACTGGCCGCAGAGAGCTTTGGCTGCTGAAAGCAGGCTGTGCTCAGACCAAAATGCAGTTGCTGAAACTGGTAGGAAGACAATTTTCACAAATGAAATCAGAATATACTTTTCTTGAGATTAAGACACTCAAAATTCATTACAGGAACAAACTTAGAATTCACCTTTTTAAAAAAAAAATAAAACAAAAACCAGAAAGTTTTGTTTTCTTTTTATAATTAAGAAAACTTTCAGTGGAAATATACATGTAATCAATGAGCACACTTTATTAATTTGAATTACACTCTGGAAATATGCCAAATCATCCTCATTAACAACTAGGTAGATCCTACCCCCCAAATGACAGGAGCATGGGATCTCACTTTTCAATCAGTTAACAGTGAAAAGTGTGTCTTTCTCCTTAGCTCGGCTGAAATGTCATGAGACACTGCAAAAGCAAAATGAGTGCCAACAGACCCCTCAATTTTCTAGCCCCCATCACTGTTGGGGCCATTTCTTAGCCCCCACCAAGCCAAATGAGAAGATGCTTGCAAAGGCTTTGCAGAGAGATCTGGACAGGCTGGATTGATGGGCTGAGGCCATTGGGATGAGGTTCAATAAGCCAAGTGCCAGATCCTGCACTTGGGTCACAACAACTCCATACAGTGCTACAGGCTTGGGGAAGAGTGGTTGGAGAGCTGCCTGGCAGAAAAGGACCTGGAGGTGTTGGTCAATAGCTGGTTGAACATGAGCCAGCAGTGTGCCCAGCTGGCCAAGAAGGCCAACAGCACCCTGGCCTGTATCTGGAACAGGATGCTAAGTAGAACTCAGGAGGCGATCGTCCCCCTCTACTCAGCACTGGCAATGCCCTGTCTTGAGTACTGTGTACAGTTTTGGGTCCCTTTGTCCTACAAAAAAGACATTGAGGTGCTGGAGCGGGTCCAGAGAAGAGCAACAAAGCTGGTGAGGGGTCTGGAGAATAAGCCTTATGAGGAGAGGCTGAGGGAGCTGGAGTTGTTCAGCCTGGAGAAGAGGACGCTGAGGGGAGACATTATTGTGCTCTACAACTACATGAAAGGAGGTTGTAGAGAGGCAGGGGTTGGTCTCTTCTCCCAAGTTACAGGCAACAGAACAACAGGAAATGGCTTCAAGTTGCGACAGAGGAGGTTCAGATTGGATATCAAGAAAATATTTTACACAGAAAGGGTTATTAAGCATTGGAATGGTCTGCCCAGGGAAGTGGTTGAGGCACCATCCCTGGAGATATTTAAAAGATGGGTTCACAGAGTGTTCAGTGACATGGTTTAGTGATGGGCTGCAGTTTTATCAAAGTTAGGTTGATGCTGGAACTAGATGATCTTAAATGTCCCTTCCAATATAGACAATCGTATGATTCCATGAACAGCTATACCATGTCCCACAGAAGAGCAATATCCAGGCAGACTGGACCATGAGAGGTGGTGCTCAGAGGCAGAAAGTGCAAAGCCAGTGTGTTCACTGTATGGCACAAGAGACCTAGCCTCCATCCCAAAAAAACCTGTGATGCCACAGTCTAAGACTGTGGTCCTGGGACAAGAGGGAGGGCTCCCTTACCACACTCCTAAATCCCCTGGCTCCTTTAACCACTGGTGAAAATTGTGATGGCCTCACAAAGGGGTGTTATCCACCTTGATCTCAGTGCCCAAGCAGCCTAAACAAGCTGGTCCTCACAGTGGTAAGCACCACTCAAAGTTAACCACCAACTGCTTCATTAAAAAAATTGGCAGCTTCCTCTGGTTTCTGGGGTGGTTTTCTTTCCTTACACACGCATGCCTGCATGCAGTCCACCCTCAATCCCTCCTGTTGCAGTAGCTCCCTTAAATCTACTGCAGAAACACAAGGCAAAGACATTTCACAGCCTATTGCTGCCTGAGGTACCTTTCACTTCACCTCGATATGAACTCGATACTCAATACTGTGCTTACAGCAAGTCTTCTCTTTTATTATTTTGACAAGAAAAGGAATAAAAAGAGCAAGAGAAGAAAAACACTAGGTTTCTGAACAGATTATGCAGAGAACAATGAAAAAAAGCCATCCCAAAGTGTAGCTTTCTAGATGCTAAAAGGCCTGGTGTGTGGAAGTTGAGTACTGAACTGTAAGATGACCTTAGTGAAGCACCCTGAAGGAAGGGAGCATCTGCAGGGCAGAGACAGGCAGCATGAGGGGACAGGGCAGGGAGGCAGAGCTGTGCCTTTATATCACACCGCTGGTGGAAGAATTCAGTTTTTCACGGTTGGCAGATCACACTTTACCCTATTTAGACCTAGTCAGAGAAGAACACAGGCAAATGTCACCCATAAAAGAGGTTCAAGTCAGCCTTTGCCTACCACAGGCAGGTGTGTGCTAACGTAAATGCAAGAGGAAATCTGTCTCCTTCTAGACAAAAGCAGATAATGGATGAAATATCACAAGTGGCAAATTGTTGCAGGAGCGCAGGATGCCTGTAACCCTTTCCACCCTCCAAAAAAGCCATCACAAGATCTTTTACTTTTCCTAGCCGCCTCCACTGACACACACATGCAGATGGTATTTGGCTTTACATAAATAGCCAACTGGAGAGTAGCTCCAGACCAAGGTTATAGCCTATCCAGAGTAGAGTCCCTGGGGCCATATAGCCTCCTAGCCCATCTGGGAGGCATTTCCTCTCCATAGCAGCGTATGTGAAATGCAGATGACATGCCTGAATTACATCACAGTCAGCCACGATGGTTTGGTTTCTTACAGTCCAGTGACAGGCAAGTTATCTGTGCCTTCACGTAACCACCCTTTTTACTGCTAACTTTTAGGGCTTCACGATGATTTTACCACCTGCTTAAATATTCTCTGCTTTGTCTTTCCTCCCTGCTGACGAATAGCCTGTGCCTAGTTTTACTTTTTAAAAAGTTACTTTTAAAAATCCAGCACAGTAATTCCCTTTGAACTGTGAGACCACGTGGACTCACGCCTGAGAGTTTGAACAGCAGCTGTTGTAGAAAATAGCCTATTCATTAGGCTTCCAAGGAGAGCCGATCAAATTACTCAATACAAATAATTTATCTGACAATCTTCTCTTTGCAGATTGTCTCCACACAGGCCACTTTTTTACTGGTGCAAAACTAATATTTTTTTTTTCTCTTTGCACAAAAATGTGTTCAAAGTTTCACTGGTTTTCTCGGTGGTTGCTAGGAGCATTCATTATTTGTGGGTCAGTATTTGTGCTGAGAGATTGGCACATGCTATTGTTTCCACCCGCTGCTGAGATGACCTACACTGCGAAACAGACGTGAAGAAAATTGCTGAGGCTTTGTCTTTCCTCTGTAGGTAGCACACTGCAAGGTGGATGTGGATGTGGAGAAGCTGGCCCAGGGAATGCTAAGGCATCGCAAACCTGTTTCTCCCTACCAACATGGGACAAGGTGGCGAGAACACTTGATGTTATAAATGGATCCCAAGTTTTAACCTGCCTGGCTTCTTTCCTCAAGCTGAGACAGAAATACATATATCTAAAAGCTGGTATCTGATTGCTGTTTAGCAAGTTTACATTCCATTTTCTCTTGTCATGCTGACACAAATTATTTGCTCTTGTGTCTGGATTGCTATTTGCAAAGGGTGTAGTGACTACCCTTAGCCTTCCTTATTTGATTAACTGTCTAAAAGCCACAGTTCTTTGGCGGCAGGAGGAAAGTTCCTTATTGAGTGGCCCAGAGCCTGCAAATAACAGAAATTTGCTTTTTCTTTGCATGAGTGTGATCCACTGATGCACACTTGGCCCCAGGGGTGGCAGCTCTGTCACCTTGCAGCACATTAATGCAAAGGGGCCCGAGCAGCCACAGGACAACCTTTGATGGTGCCACTTAAAAGGCACAGCAGTAACATGTAACAGCAGCACAATGGCCACAGACCTGCCTTTCACCACTCAGCGCACGCAGGGTGTCTCTCAGCCAGCAGGTGCCTCAGCCACCCCATACCACCCTCCCCCACAGGACCTCTGGTTAGGGCCCTCAGCTGGCTTTAAAAAGAGAAAAAGATCCCTCCCTGTGATGCGGCCCGCGTGTCAGCCTGTGGCATGATGATTGATGACACAGCTGCTTCTGCAGCCCCTGTCGGAGATCTCTAATTTAATTAATGGCTTTTGGCATGTGTGTAACATAACTCCTGCAGCACCTCTGTGGCCCAGGGGAGCAGGGGGACCGCAGGGTGGCTGCTCCTGGCACAGGCAGGGAGATGGGAGGGTGGAAAGACAGATGTGCCTACACAAGGGCCAGATGTGATCAGACACCTTGCAGGTTTGCATTAACCTTCGCGTAGGCAGGGGCACAGGGGGTCTTCCTTTGGCTAGTCTCCCTCGTTGGGCCAACAGCAACAGCCTCCCTAGCTGCCGTGCATCTGCCACTGGTCTGCCATGTCCTCATAAAAGCTGCAAGAGGGTGGGCCGCACCTGGCATCTCGCATTGCTTGCTGTCTGCTATGCACAAGCAGAAATGCCTGGACCTGGGAAGCAGGGAGGGATTTGACATATGGGAAGGAGTCATTTGATTTCCCCGTGATTAGCAGCAAGGGGAACTCTGAAAGGGTTAATGGTGTCTGTTCAGCCCAGATGTACAAAAAGAAAAAAACAAAAGCTATTCTAAGCTTTTCTGAAATCTGCAGAACTCAGAAGAATGTGGAAAAAGTATTTTCCCGTTGTGAAATACTGCAAGACGTTTTTTCTCTTCTGCTGTGGTACCTTTGGTCCTTGTCAGGAGTAGGGGATTGGGGGGGCAGACCACAGAGCAAGAAACTACCTTAGAGGAAAGCTGGATAACATGACATCTGCACCCCCTTTTCCCCTGCAAAAAATCCATCCAAGTTTAGAACCTGCACCCAAACCTCCCACACCTAACCAAGTCACGCCTAAAGAAAAAGCATATTGCCAAAATGCAGCATAAATTTAAATTGCTTTGGGGGAATAGCTACCTTGGGAAGGAGAGTTGGTGAAGTTGCCTGCAGGCCCCAGCTTTCTGAAATTGAGGGGTTTCCACTGTCTTCTCCACCTTTAAATGCCACCACTGATGAACGCTCCAGCGTAACCCCTGAGCTCAGTAGCATCTCCACTCCTCAACAAAATAACAAAGCTCAGCCTTTGGGTAAAAAGCTGCTCTCCTCCATACCAGGAGTTCTCAGTCCAAGAAAGAGCCAGCAACAGAGACACTAGCGTGTTTTTTGTTTGCTATTGAAAGAAGAACAAGGGCAAAGGGAAAAACTCAGACAACTTTGTTCAACTCCCAAAATGGTCCCTAGCTGAATGGGTTTGGGATAAAGGGTAAGTGTGTTATTTTCTTCAGCATGCCCTGCAGCATTTGTCCATCATTTTCTTTGAGATGCACCAGTCTCGTTCAACTCCAATATTTACTGGTAAAAATATTCCTCTATCTTGCTTTCCTGGAATATTTTGCCCTGGAACTGCAGTCAGACATTTCTGAAGAGCATTTGCTTCTGCTCACCAGCCTCTTCAGCTTTGGACTAGGTTTTAAAAATAGTAAGCTTCTACTTTTTTTTTTCCCTTCTTTATTTTTTCCTTCCCTTGCTGTTTCCCTTTCATTACCAAGGTGCAACTAGAGAGGGAGAGAGACAGAGATTCTCCTTTGTTTTGGACTTTCAGTTGGACCAAAGGCTTGTGCTTCAGAAAAGCTGTGCTTCTCTCCCAAAGGCCATCCTTCGCTTCTGTTATGCCTCGTTGCCTTGCCTCCCTACATGAGAGAAAACCCCCAACAATATCATCTCCCTCGAGCTCCAAGAAAACAGGTAATGATGCATGGATGTGCAATGAAATTTCAGAAATGTGCACTGACTTTTTATAAATATGCCAACTGTCAAATAAAAAATAAAATAAAAAATCAGCCCTAGCCAATATTTAAATTGTGAAGTTCTCAATAACACTGACTCTGAACTGCAGTTTCTTTTACCGCACAGCTGCTTTCCCAACATTTTTTCTGTTTATTCTTTACCCCCAAAATGTGACCTGGTGCTTGACCCAAAAGATGTTTTCTTTGTAATTATTAGTATGTCATCAGCCACGAATGTGCTGTGTATAAGGCTGTTACAGGTTTTCCCATTTGAAAAGCCTTGTAAAAAGATGACTTTGGTTGTATAATGACCTGGCCATATATACAGAGCTATCCATCATGAAGGACTCTGTGTTTTGTGCGTACATGGAGGGAAAGTGATGGTGTTACCTTCTGAGCTAGGTATGGGAGCCAAGCTGTGGATGTAAAGACATAGGCAAGTCCATAGAAATATGTGTTGAGTCATACGGGTTTCCATTTTCCTACAGGTGTATGTATTTATGGCTGTACCATACGCTGCATATCCACAGATGGATGTGCAAATTGAGATAACTGCACACCATCTCTAGTGGGCATACATATGCATATATATGTAAGCACGTGAATGAAAATATATACATTTTATTGTAGCTCAGGACCCCTTTTTTAACACACCCTGCAAGTAAGGGTAGAAAGTAAATATGTACATGAGTGTTTGTGTATAAACCTGCAGGTGTGTTTGTGTATTCCGGCTTGCACACACACCAGTGCACATACATAGATGTCCAAGCAATATACAAATAATACACATTATATATGTTACAGTATGCACATGGGTACAAACGCCGAGCTATGCACAGACCCCTGGCTGCTGGGCAGGCAGCAGCGCTGCTCAGAGAGCCACAGGCAGGGCAGGGAACAGGCAAATCAACACCAGCAGAGAGGCTGTCGGGGTAGATGCTGGTGGGTGGCGAGGCCAAGCCCGATGACTGCATGGGCTTGCTCAGCTCCTAATTTTCCCTGCTGGGCTATGATTGAGAACAAATAGGACATGCTTCGCTGCGGAAAGGCTTGAACCGCAGGGGATGTGGCTGGCCGTACCCCATCATGCTGGGTGGCGTCTTGGCGTCAGCCTAAACCCAGGCCAGGAGGCTGCAGCCCCACACGTGGCCACCCTTCCTATCATCTACTTTACAGCTAATTTTAACCATTTAATCAAACTGCACTCCTGCTTTTCACTGAAGGTAGCTCAAATCACATTTGGACAAAGCAATCTTGAACATATTTTATTGATAAGGGAAAAAATTAATGTTCACCAATACCATAGAGAAGCCCTATAGAAAAATGTTCAGAAATAATCACATGCATGCCAAGCATTTTCTGGTTTCTTTCGTAAGGCTTCTCAAACCAGAGCTATTTACATTAACTAGGCTTTGCATTTCCAGAGGATTATGAGTTACACCCTCAGCTCTGTGCAGGGGCCTGGCCCCCCTCATGGTGGTAAAGCACTGGTGTGCCCAGCTGCCCACCCCTTCCCCTCAGACAGGCATCCTAGCTGTGTCAACCCCATCTTCCCAGCACCCCCATGCCACTGCTGCACGTGTGGCTTGAGCAGACGAGGATTGTGATGGTGCTCCACAACCCCATCATTGAATGCAGCAGCACTGCCAGGGAATGCTGCCATGGACTGATTTGTGTGGTCCCCAGGTGCCTGTGCCAGAGCATGGAGGTCACAGCAGTGGCACAACCCACCACTGTCCCTCTGACTCGGAGTGTGGCGCTGAGCATGGCACTGCATTGCCAGAGCGTCAGGTCTGAGAGCTAGGCTCTGATCTTCTTTACCTTCATGCCCAGTCCATAGTAACTCGTGAAAACTCTGTATTCCCCCCCCCCCATACTCAGTACAAAACAAATCAGAATTCCAGGCCTCCTTCTTTTCTGATTTGTGTTTTCCCTCCTCTTCTTCACATGATGAAAATCTCGTCTTTGCAACGTTCATTTGGCATTTGTGAAAATTACATCACAGGGGATAAAAACCCAACTTCACACTAGGCAAAGAACTGGGCTGAAGGGCTCGGAGGGAAGGATAGGCAACAGAAAGGGAAAAAAGACCCTGTGAATTTCCTTTCTGAAAAGATAAGAGAGAGAAGTATGTTATCTGAATCTGCAAGAGAACTGTTTTCACACAAAATATTTGAAAAGTTTGCTATGTGGCTTTCAATCATTCTTTCAGAAAAAAAGACATACGAGTATTATTTACTTTGTTCTAGAAATATTTTAAGAATTTAAAAGTAATCCCTCTTTTATAGCCATATTATACTTACTCCCTTTACATATGCTATAAAAGCAAAAATATTTTATGTCTTATTCAAATCTATAAAATATCATTACAGAAAATTGTTACTTTTATTACTCAAGCTGAACTTTTATGAATAGCTACTCCATTAGATTTATACACTGACTTTTTAGAGTTAGAAATGACACTGTAAAGCAGAGGAATAGGTGGGATATTTATTTTAAAGGCTACATTACAAATAATTTTCTGATAACAATTCTTTTTCTGCTCAGCTTATTACTTTATTGCTCCCTGACTTTTTTCCTTAAACAAATTGCAAGATGTAAATCCAGCACTTGCAGTGATGAATGTCAGAGGAACTTGATGCTCCTTGCAGAGTCTCCAGAGTTCCCTGCTTGTCCCCATGCCCAACAGACATTTCCCGCCCAACAGAGATTGTCCCATGCCCCATGTCAAGTGTCAAGGGCACAGTCCTGTTGGGTGCAGGATGCACCAGTGCAAGTTGTGAGCTGCTGTCTAAGGTGAGAAGCAGAGGTGCAGCTCAGAGTATTTGCAGGTGGCTGGAAACCATTTCAAGTTCACACAAAGATGTATTAATTTCTGTGTCTATGTGCTCACAGACACGTACACACATGTAGACCTTGCATACTTCTGTCTGGCGTATCCCAGACAAGGAAATGTATGTCTAACACACAAAGGCATGTTCAGCAAGTCCCCAAAACATCAGTAAAATGTCTACACCTGTGCTGTGGGACCTCTGGGTTTTCCATGTCTACTCCAAGTTAAACTGCTCTCCGCTTGGCCTTGGTGCCTGAAGTATTCAACTTCCATACAAACACAATTTTCAGGTCCAAAACACAAGGCATGTCTAACAAAACTGGAGAGACTTAAATCCTGCAAATGTCTTTCTCTTACCACAGCATGAAGCTGTGAAGGTACATGACAGTCCAAAAACACTGTCACCATCACATCAGTGTCATATGTTGCAACAGCCATAGCTATTTGCATGCCCTGGGGTGAACAAGAACAAGGACCTTCTGGATACCAGGACTACCACAGGAATTTCAACAATCTGCAAATGCTAGATTTAGAGTGATTGGGAATATGTCTGCCTTTGAAGACAGGTGGTGAGTTCATACAACTGGTTTCCCTATGTATGGGATTCCCATTTATTCTCATGAAGCCTCCAGTGCTGTTGCTGCCAGACATGATGCTCTGTACTAGATGGACTTCTGTGCGGTGCTTCCATGTCCCTTGGTGTATCCCTCTCCTTTTACTTCCTCTATTTCTGCATTCGGGTTGCAGGTTTTTAAAGATGCCTAGGGATGGAAACCATAAGGCTAGAAACAGCGTTCCAGCCAACTCTCAAATATTGTCAGGCTTTGCCTGGCAGGTTCTGGTGACCACTCCTCTGCCTGTGTTTGCCCTGGCCATGCCCAGGGTGCTTGAGCCACACAGCAGGTCCATGGGGTCCTGGCAGCCAGAAACAGCCCCACAACTCGCCATAATTCACCCTGAAATATTCACAAGCAGAGGTCAGCAGAGCTAAGTGCCTGGATGAAAGCGGGAAGGTCTCTGTGTGAGTCCAGGCCTCAAAAGAAGAAAACATTTGCATTGCGTTCTTGAGCTAATAACAGAAAACTTTTCCCATTGAGATGAAATAAAAATAAAAAATAAAAGGACTGTGGACTGTAACACTCATATCCCACAGCTTCAGGCATCCTATTCCCCTGCCTGTCACTTTTATATATGCATATATAAAAAGTGTGATAGCCTGCCACTTTCTACATATAAAAATTTTATAGCAGGCACCAGTGGCAACCCCTATATTTTAGTGCACAAAAACAGTTTCCATGAGGACACCACCTTGATTGTGCCTTCTCACTGTTTTCCAGAACATTACTTTTAGGGATCAAGACATTGGCTCTTGTTGTCTACATGAAAGTTAAGGGACAAAGGAGAGTATTTCTTCAAAACAAAATTATTTCAGCTTTCTTTGCATACCAGAATGAAAAAGGCCTTTTCCTCTGTTATTTGTAAGAAGTATTTCATATTCTTACAGACAGCTGCCAGGTTGGGTTGGAGTTTTCTTTTTATTTTGTAACAAAAGCGGGTTTAATTTATAGGGATGCAACAAGTTAAACTTGCATACTGAAGATACACCAAGCAGTTTTCTTCATCTGTTCTTCAGCAAGCATCTATAAGAGCACTATACCATGTTCAAGTAGGAGCTAGAGCAATATGAAACCACTACAAGCTCAGAAAGGGTACAGCAAAGGCCTTGTAAGGACTCTCAGTCAAGTATTATTGGGGGGGTCTCCTTCCCTTCCTTTTTGTTTCAATAGCAGCAACAAGATTAACAGAGGGTTTTTTTTGAAATGTAAAGAGAGGATTGAGGGAGCACTGAAGAAAAAGCCACCCATGACTGTTTCAGTGGCACTCCACTGCCACCTGCTTGCATGGCTCTGGGCAAGTCCTTCAACTGACACCTGAGCTTCTCCTGAGAGACTGGGGCACCTGTCAGCTCTGGGCATGATTGTGGGGTGTAGCGAGTGTAAGCATACTGACCGTTCAGCCATACGGGCACTGTGATTGACTTGGCAAGACTAAGGGGTATTCATGAGAAGGTTTTTCTTCCTAAATGTATGTTACAGACCATTTAGGAAGAATCACTATTGAAGCATCTATGTGTTCCTGAGGCACAAGTGAATGAACAGCACTGCAGATATAAAAAATGCCCCAAAAGTAGAGTAATAATTGAAAAAAAAGTAAAAAAAAAAAGGAAAGAAGGAAAAATCCTTCTGCAAAACTCAGCACATTAGCCTTCTACAACTGTCAGGTTGTCCATCTGTTTTATCCCCTTTACCCTACCCGTTGACAGTACAGATCACTACAGCTGGCAGTAGAGGACAAGTACCCATAAAGTTGTTATCCAGCTGTGGTCCTGACTGATTCCTTCCTTCCTTCCTTCCTTCCTTC
>VZRU01001954.1:0-22887 GCA_013398155.1 Pedionomus torquatus
GACTTCTGCCATCTCCCTCAGCATTTGTGGGGGTATCCCATCAGGCCCCATGGACTTGCAGATATGCAGAGTACTTAACTGCTTCCTTAACTTGGTTTTCCTCAACCAAGGGGAAGTCTTCTTCCATCCAGACTTCCTCTGTTTCTACCAAAGTGTGGAACTCCTGAGGGCTGGCCTGAATATAAAGACTGAAGCAAAAAAAAGCATTCAGCAATTCCACCTTCTCTGCTTCCTCTGTCACCATGACATTGGTTTCATTCAGCAGTGGGACCCACATTTTCTCTTGTTTTCCTTTTGCCTCCGGCATATTTGAAAAAACTTTCTAGTTGACTGACAGCCCTTGCCAATTTTACTCCCAAGTAGGCTTCAGCTTTCCTTGTTGCCTCCCTGCACACTCTAACAGCATTCTTGTAATCTTCCCAAGTGATCAGTCCCCTTTTCCACTCAGTGTAAACTTCTTTCTTCCACTTGAGCTTTTTCAGGAGCTCCCTGCTCAGCCACGCAGGTCTCCTGCTTCCTTGCCTGATTTTTTTTTCTTAGGGATGCACAACTCCTGAGCTTGGAGAAAGAGGCATTTCTATATTGTCCATCTCTCTTGAGCTCTCCTACCTTCCAGAGCCCTAACCCATGGGATTTCACCAAGCATTTTCTTGAAGAGGCTGAAATTAGCTCTTCTGAAATCCAAGGTTTGAGTCCTACTTGTTTTGTGTATGTTCCCCATGATCCCGAACTCTATTTTTTCATGGTCACTGCAGCCAAGACTGCCCCCAACCTTAATGTCCTTCACCAGTCCCTCTTTTTTGCCAGTACTAGGTCCAGTAGTACACTTCTCTTTGTTGGCTCCTCCACCACCTGAGTCAAAAAGTTATCATCAGTACACTGGAGGAATATCCTGGACTGTACATGCCTGGCTATGTAGCCTTCCCAGCAGATATTAGGATGATTGAAGTCCCCATGAGAACCAATCTCTGTGATTGCAAGGCTACTTTGAGCTGCCTGTAAAAGGCCTCATCAACTTCCCCATTGTGATCAGGTGGCCTGTAATAAACTCCCAAAACAGTGTCCCTCATTTTGGCCTGCCCCTTAATCCTCACCCACAATTTCTCAATTCTTTCCTCATCTGCCCCCATAGAGGTCTTTAGGGATATCTCCTCACTCTCTATCCATTCCTTAACATAGCGGGCAACACCTCCACCCCTCCTTCCTTGCCTGTCCCTTCTGAACAGCTTGTAGTCCTCAACAGCCACAGTCCAGTCATAGGATTCATCCCACTAGATTTTTTATGGTAATTTGTGCTTATGGAGTGATTTTCAATCCACCCCACCCTAGCTTGATTTCTGGCAAAACAAAGCTAAAAAAACCAAAGATGCAAAGTTTCTTAAGGGGCAGGTTCTCTGTAAGTGTATCTTGGCTCAGCATAGCCAACTTCTAGTTACTGATTTACACCAGCAGAGAGTTCTGCATTGAATCTTACTACTGCATAAATGAATGTGTTTCACAGTTAACATAACCTCATATATAGTGCAGCTATTTTTAAGACATCCAAAAAGTGTGATCTTTCTCAGTGTTGTACCAGAGCAGGAACCTATGCACACCTCCTGTGATTTCTGGTTTGCAATTTTATGTGTCTGATGCAGAATTATTAGGTACTGAAATAAACTTTAGCTTTTAATGACTAAATGTCATGCAAGAGGATGCTGGACTTGAAAGCCAGCAGAAAAGCCCTAGGCTGTATCAGAATTCAGATTAAAATTATTCAGTTATCTGTACTCCTCTTAGATATCTATAAATATCTACACTCCATGGGGTGCTCATGCAATTTCTGATAGTTTACCAGGCTGAAGCCACCTCCTCAACTGTAGGTTAGAGTTGTAACTCCTTGATATCAATGAAAAGGCAAGGGACTTAGTTATGAAGGTCATTTTTCAACTGAACAGTTAACTGGAGGGCACCACAGAATGAGTTTAGCTCTCTTTCGTCTCACAAATTTTGCAATCAAAGAATATAAACATGAACAAAGCCATTAAGGAGATCTCTTCTTGCCGAATGCTCTGGAAAAAATTTAACTAACTTAATAAGGTAAAAAATTAGAACATTTTCATTAACGCAAAATGTTCTTTTTAATTAGGATTTTGCAAGCTAAGTCTCCTAATGAATGAAGGAATAGAACTTCAAAATGATTTGAATTGCTTATTTTTTTCCTCTCACCGAGAAGAACAAATGTAACTCTTTGCAAAATAAATTCAGTCGGTAATTGGAGACTTTCTAATTAACTATTTCATGGATTGAGTTTTCACAGGTCTGTAAAAATGAGCTGCTATGAGACAGCTGCTCTCCTAACTAATCCTCAAGAGCTCTGAGTGGTCTAAGAGCACAGCTAGTGCAAACCATGACAAGACACTTCGAGTGGGCAGGGCTTTAGGCAACTTAGTCCTGCACAAAGTGGGTGCAAAACAGGTCCAGGAGATAATTGCCCCCTTTTTAAGCGAGCAGTTACACTGCTAGAAAACATCATCCTGAAATGCCAACAGAAAAAAGCATAAGTTAAAAGACAAAAGCTGTCTAAACCTAGTAGATTTGGTAGATCCATGTGCAACAGGGATGAGATGCTGCTGCTTTTGACCTAAAGCTCTGGCTCCTTTGTTGCAACAGCTTCAGAAACCTTTTATATAGGCTAACTTGACCACAGAATTAGATGCTATGCCAGAACCAATTGTCAGATGACACTATTAACCAGGGAAATGCACTTGATCTGGAAGCATGAGCAGATGGGCTATGGAAGACATAATATTTTGTTATATACAAGACAGATCAAAGCAAAGTTGTGGGAATGGGCCTGGATGTTTGCAAATCAGTAAAATCTGTTTTTCCTAAAAGAGAACATTAGCAAGCAGTAAGAGAATGAGAGGCAGCTAATTATAAAAGTAATACGTGAATAGTTGTTTGCTACTGCTCACTGCTCATAGACTTCAGTCCAACTCAGCATTCTCAGGCTTCTAATTCTTACTATGTTTTTAATATTCATTAAAATCTCAATAGTAGTCCTCTAGCTCAAGGTATGGAGAAACCTGGACTTTGGGTTTGGAAGACCAGGATAACATCTCCATTAATGTCCATCAAGATACAAATGAGGTCTGTTTAACCTTTTTGTTCTTCCATGAGAGATGATCAAGTTTGTTTGCAGTAAGTGTGGAAACACACTTCCATGTTCTGCAAAGGGGTACAAGTGATAAGAAGGCAGTGACCCTTTACTAAATAAGTCTTATTTACCTCTACTAAAAGAGGTAATGGGCACAAACTTGAACCTAAGAAGTTCCATCTAAACATGAGGAGGAACTTCACTTTGAGGGTGACAGAACACTGGAGTAGGCTGCCCAGAGAGGTGGTGGAGTCTCTGTCTCCGGAGAGGTTCAAAACCCTCCTGGACGTGTTCCTGTGCAACCTGCTCTAGGTGGACCTGCTTTGGCAGTGGGGTTGGGCTAATTATCTCCAGAGGTCTCTTCCAACCCCATATAATTAGGCGATTCTGTGAGTCATCCTAGGTACAACATAAAAGGGATAGGAAAAAAAAACCAAAAAGT
Source organism: Pedionomus torquatus (assembly GCA_013398155.1). Taxonomy (NCBI): domain Eukaryota; kingdom Metazoa; phylum Chordata; class Aves; order Charadriiformes; family Pedionomidae; genus Pedionomus; species Pedionomus torquatus. Next base: position 3,582 of record VZRU01001954.1, read on the forward strand.
ATCCTAATAAACAGAATACCAGAAAGCAAAGGTGTAGCGAAAGCAAAGTTTATGACAAAACAGAGACTTTGGTTAGATGTCTTAATCTATTTACACAGTGGAAATCTTTCAACAAATTGCATTGCAAGATTAGAAAAGATCCAGCAAGTTCTGAAAACAGACATTGAAGTCCAGGAACACAGGTCAAACACACATCATTTGTACCAACTACTCAGCAGTAAAAGCAAAACCTAAGTGCTATTTGATATCATGATGGCCACACACTTGCATAGAATAGAATAGTTCCAGTTAGAAGGGATTTACAATGGTCGTCTAGTCCAACTGTCCCAATACAATACAGTAAGACATGAAGTTGTGGGATAGGAAGGCCCATATAGGGTCTGTCTCAAACCAAAAATACAGATGCCTTAAAATGCTGCAAAATTTATCAAATAGACACAATGCAGTAGATACTAAAGAACTTCACAAGAGGTTTAACAGATTGAAATTATTTAAGGATGTCATACATACTAGTATTCAGTCAAAAATACATGCATATGTGTAAGATTTCATTAGACAATTAGAAAAGATATTAAGTCTAAACTTCCCTGGAAGATAAAGTCAGATCATATTCAGTGTCTGCAGATATCATCTATTTAAGATACAAGTGCAATCACTTAAATAAATGATTGAAGATATACAAGATTCAGATCTGGAAGGCAGTAATACTGAGTGCAGTCCCAGAAAAACAATTACGCTGATTTGTTACAGACTAGAAGACTGGGCATATCCTAATGCTAGACTTAACTTTAGAAAAAAATATCTGCACAAACTAACTTTTTCAGACTTTTTTTTTTTTTTTTTTTTCCTGGATGTCCACGGTTTCAGCTTCAGACTAGGAGCAAATGAGACACTATCACACATGGGACACTGTGGATGTGATCATGCTACCCCAGACAGACTTTTTTTCTATTTATCTGGTGCCATTCTCGGACCAGGGAAGGATACACAAGGCTGAGACTTAGTTGTCCCCATTCCTTTTTTGTGCCATAAAGGTATATATAAGTAGCTGAAACTGGCTTCAGTGGAACTTTACATTGGCTGAAAATCTGCTCCAGATACCCTGCAGAGGAGGAGAATCTGCCCCACATGTGCAGAATTCATGCAGCCCTGGGATACTGGAAAGCCAGCTGCAGGAATAAGTGCACTGGTCTTTGCTCTAGGTGCTCCTGGGTGGCAGGGGGTATTTCTATTTGTTTTCTCTCATTCTGTCCTTTATTTACGTTTGTGCATGGGCTTATGGCTGGGTGCTTTTCAAAAATACAAACACCTCTCCCCAGAGAGCACACATCCCATGTAGCACAGTAGAGCGCAATGCTGGCTGCAGAGCCCTTTTTGTATTCCTTGTGCACTGGGCAGGGATTTTTTCATTTCATGCATCATCCATAACTTGCTGCAGCGATTCCAAAAATCTCTACCACGCTCACATGAATACGAATAATTTAAATTCACATTTTTGCTTTTGGAAATTTATCATCATAGATGTCGGGCTCATAAAGCAACTGTATTTCTGAAATTTCTTACAGAATAATCAAGTGATGGCACTGACCAACAAAAAAGCCTAATCGCATTGGTATCATACAGGCGCTTTGACCTCTGACTCCATCTCACAAGAAGGTCAGCTACTGACATAAATCTGCCACCACTATTACTATTCAACCTACTCGTTTTTCTTTTATGCTTCTTTATATAGACTAATTTAATAAGCAACTAAAAAATGAAGGAGCTGTTGCTCAGAGTATGGGTAGGTATCTTTTCTCTGTCAACAGCCAGTAGCAAATGTTTTGGAGGCGCTTACATGAAATGTTGCTGTGGACAGTTATGGAAGAATTGGCTTGGAGTAGACATAACTGCTTAGCCCCCTCTGGAATTCAGCCAAAGAACAAGGTGTTGCATTTCTTAAATATAACTATGAATACAGGTATTTAATCCTCCATGACCCTAGAGAAACCATTGGCTTTCAGAAAAAGCATAACTTTGCCATAAACAATGAGTTCCGCAGTTTCATAATTTTAAAGGCATCATAAGCCTTTGAGAAACAAAAGTCACTCTTGTCTCCTATCACAGGGGCCGGGGCAGCTGACAGGAATGCCCAGATCACAAGACAACTCTCACAAAAGCTGCTGAAAGCTGGTGCTTCATGAGCTGGTGCATCCCCAAATCCTTGAGCTCCTGCAACTCCTGTGTGGACACACGGTAACTCTAGCAGCACGCCTGTGTCAAGGCTCTATGCCTGTCACTGCCTCTACCACTGCTCCATAGCACAGGGGCAGTGCAAGGAAAATTTGGTCTATATTTTGCTCTATAAACACCTTTTTTTTGTAACTGAGATTACTCCCTTCCCCAGCACCCCAGCATGTGTATCTGTATTACATTCACCTGATGGATACAATGCAGTGCTGCCACATCCAGTATCACTTACTGGAAAAAAAGTGAGAAGCTAGAAAAGACAAGATGGGAAGAAATTAATTGTAGTGGTTTTCCTGTTGAATTCTCACCTGGCAGAGGGCCTGCATGGGATTCCAGAAACTGGGCATGCCAGCTCCTCAAAAGATGCTAGAGAAGTTTGCCCTAACAGTTAAATCAATCTTGTAATTGCACAGAAATCATTTAAGACAACCATCCTAAATTTGACGCTCAAGCAACAAAGTCTCCATTGGAAAAAAAGATGCACACTTAAAAGCTTTCCAGGAAGACAGGCAACATTATTCATCACCTACCCAGCTGAAAACTTAAATCGAGTTTGAGTGCTCTTTGTTCTTCCTTAGTGGAACGAAGAGAGTTTTTTCTGTTACCAACCTGCTGATGGAAGTGGTGGGGTATCCTTGGGTACCGCTCCAGCTGCCCAAAGACGTTAGTCACAAAGCACACTGTAACTCCTGCCAGCCAGGCACCAATGCTGCCTGCGGCCTCAAGGAGTTTTATCTAAAAATAGAAGCCGCTTAAGAAAAATTACCACTTCTTTCGAAGAACAGCCAGTTTCTCTCTGAATCAATTTAAGCTCAAGCACATCAATGAGACAGAGCTTGACCTAAAGAGCTCCACAGAAATCAAGACCTAAGGCAAAGGTGTGTCCGTAACATAGAAGAAGATAAGGAGACTATGGGCTTGATCCAAAGGCCATTAGGTCAGTGGCAAGCTTTAATGTTGATGTAAATGGGCTCTGGAACAGGCCATGCTAGAGAAAAAAGCACCCCTTATTATAAGTTACGGGATTTTTTACAGGTAAAACTTCCTTCCATTTTTTCCATTATCTCGGCAAAGTATCAGGCCATTTGGATCGGGCTCCATAAATGAACAGGCACCAGATTGTCACCTCATCCTGAGTGAGGACCCAGAGGTCAGAATAGTCTGATTCCTGTACCAGGAGCTGGAATTCGCAGTAGCACATGGGTGCAGTTTGCACAAGCTGTTTTCACAGCTAAAATATGAGACTCTCTGGTCCAGTTGTGGACCTTTAGATGCTTCATTAGCACAGCTGGGTACTTAGTTAGCAACACTGCCCACCTGAATTATTGTATATATCCATTTTGCATGAGCGACTGTAAGAATCCATTCCCAGCTCACCATGGAGCAGTGATGGTTTGAATAACGGGAGAGGAGATGGGTGGTAGTAGTGAATACTAAACCTTCCCCACTTACCCCACTTACCTCGAGCTGCTGCTTGCCAGTGGGTGTAAAGGCATTTTTTGACTCAGCTATAATAGTCACTAAGCTGGGGAGAAATGAGAATGTTTACTCCTTAATGATGAGACAAAAAATGCAACCATAATTCTTACACTCTCTGGCCTATGCTGAATATTCCTCATTGAAGCTGTTAAACAGCCAAGGTTGCTCCATTGGCAAGATATGAAAGAGCAAATGTTCTGTAACTGAATACCATGTGCCTCAGCACAAAGAAAAATAGCACAATTCTTTCAGAGATAAAAAAAGAGGATATACTAAGAGAGTGTTGTTAAACTAGCTTAAACAATGAGAAGAGAGGAAATATTCAAGTCACCCTGTTGGCTACAATATAATTGGCTTGTTAGGGAAATGTGCATGCCTGTGAAGGAAATGGGAGATCAAAAACCTGGTGACCTGCAGGACAGCACAGAGTTCCAACACATCTTACAGACACCGATTCCTAAATGCAGGAGTTGATGATGGGACAGAAAATGTGCTCGTGAGCCTTGATAACTAGTGCATGTAGCTCCATTCAACTGGCCCTGCAATTTGCAATTCAGGATCTCTTGTGCGTGGTTTTCCCTGCGCCAGCCAACAGGCACTATTCCTCTGTGACCCTGGCAGGAACTGCGTCTAGCTGTGAGACAGCTGCATCGTGCTCTCTGCCTTGGGAGCTGCTGGTTTGCCTTAAAGTATTAGAGCAGCATTATATTGATTACTGCCTGATATTTGCAGGTCTACAAAATGTCCAAGGAGACACAGGAAAGTTTAGAGACTTTTAATTTGTTGTACCAAAGCTTTTCTGATGGTCCCAGAAGGTTACACATTTATGAAGAAGGGCAGCAACAATAAAAGCTTATTGTTTGCACTCAGCCAAACTTCATGGATTTTTTAAGTATGACAAAAGAGAAAATGAGTTACACAGATTTTCAATAACTTGAACACCAATCTCTGCTGTCCAAAGGGAATTACTCCAGTGTTCTTTCTTTGTCTACCTTGGCCTGGCTTTAAGGGTTTATCCTTGTAAACGACATCAGTAGTTACAGTTAACAGGTCCAAATGAAGCTGTGGGGCTGAGATCCCTCTTGTCTTGATGTGCTGGATGCTCCAGGGAGAAGACTAAAGATAGCAAGAGAAACTTTGTCAAGGTAGGCTCACCATGGAAGATAGGAGCAAGTAGTGCGCGTAGCCCTTCCCTTCGCTTGAATGACAAATCAGAGGTACCAAGAGGATTCTCTCATCAGAGGGCAATGGCACGAAGTGAGATTAAGGTAGCAAGCCATTTTGCTTTTATGTGTTCAGCTAAAGAACAAGGTCAAAGACATAAGGTCTTAAAACTTTTAATTAAGTGACAGTGGAATTATTTGCTTACTCCTGGAATACATGGATGGAATCCAACATGAAAACTGCTCTTTGACATTTCCTTTTTTTCTCGCTCTTTGTTGAGGGCACACAATAAATTGTTTTCAGGTACAAATTTGCCATACCTACTGACAGGAATGCAAGATGCTTTTAAAATCTTCCCCACTCCCTGCTTTACTGAAACATCAGAAAAGCATTAAAGCAAGAAAAAGGAAGCCTTATTGCAATAGAAGTTATATATATATATAGAATGGCTAGAGAAAAGTATTTTGTAAATTGGGGTAGGGGATAAACATAAGGCAAGTACAGGTATTTTCTTTGAGAGTAATTCGCGAGCAGTCTTAGATCACTGGAAAACGATGCATCATAAAAGGCCCCCTATAAAATCTCTATTCAACAGATATTGAGTAGCACCTTGCTTGGCAATACTGATGCATTCGCAAGTGTTGTAGATGGAAACATTTGACATGGTTATGTTTCAGCAGCATTTGTCAATGATTTGAGGCAAATCAAAAGGTTGGCTTTTAGCAGCACTTAATCATTAACTCATTTAAGGATTTACAAAATGACTTAACAAAATAATTGAAATGACAAGATTCACACTAACATACTAAAAGGTATCCCAAACCAATACATACACATATGAACACAAACATAAATACACACCACTCGAGGGGTCACACACACACTCAGAACAAAGATTCCTCTATAGCAAGCAACTCCAGTAAGCTGACGAGTGTCCTTTTTAACTCCTTACACATGCACAGACAAATCAAAAGATTGCATTTGCATAGAATCATGGAATCATAGAATGGTTAGAGTTGGAAGGGACCTTGAAGATCATAGAGTTCCAGCCCCCCTGCCATGGGCAGGGACACCTCCCACTAGGGCAGGTTGCTCAAAGCCCCATCCAGCCTGGTCTTGAACAATTCCGGGACGGGACATCCACACCTTCTCTGTGCAACTTGTTCCCATGCCTCACCACCTTCACGGGAAAGAATTTCTTCCTAATATCCGATCTAAATCTCCCCTCTTCCAGTCTAAAGCCGTTACCCCTTGTCCTACCTCTACACTTCCTGACAAAGAGTCCCTCTCCTGCTCTCCTGTAGGCTGATACTGGAAAGCTGCTAGAAGGTCTCCCTGGAGCCTTCTCTTTTCCACCCTGAACAGCCCCAGCTCTCTCAGCCTGTCCTCATAGGAGAGGTGCTCCATCCCTCTAATCATCTTTGTGGCCCTCCACTAGACCNATGAGCACTCCCAAGTCCTTCTTCTCAGGGCTGCTCTCCAGCCACTCTTTGCCCAACCTGTATTTGTGCCTGGGATTGCCATGTCCCAGGTGCAGGACCTTGCACTTGGCTTGGTTGAACTTCATGCCATTTGCATTAGCCCACCTCTCAAGCCTGTCCAGGTCCCTCTGAACAGCATCCCTTCCCTCCAGTATGTCGACTGCACCACCAAGCTTGGTGTCATCAGGAAACTTGCTGAGGGTGCATTCAATCCCACTGTCCATGTCTCTGACAAAGATGTTAAATAGCACAAGTCCCAGTACTGACCCTTGTGGGACACCACTTGTTACTGTCCGCTACTTGGACATTGAGCCATTGACCACAACCCTTTGAGTGCAGCCATCCAGCCAGTTCCTTATCCACCAAGTGGTCCATCTATCAAACCCATGACCCCATCCAGTAATGTGTAAGATCACTCACACTCATAAGAGCTCATGTGTGTACTAGAGACACGTGGACAGAGAGGAGGATGAAAGAGAGCCTAGCCTATAGTAAAAATGTCCTTCTTCTCGAGTTTGGAGTAAATACAGTGCATCATCATTCCCCAGCAGACGATAACTGGGACTCAAAGTGGGTTGGTTCACCCTGGCCTTTTAATCCTTGAGGTGTCTGTCTGAGCTGTGCCCCAACTCAAGGGAGATGCTGGTCACAGCATGCTGTATCCAGAAGAGCTCAAAGCATCTTGCTAGAATCACTGCTTATATTAACTTTCATCAGGTACTTTTCCACTCCGGCCCAACTTGGAGCTACAGGGTTGCTATAAAGTTCTAGTCCATTGTATGGTTAGGTGGCCCAAGCTGGGGGAGAAATCACACCAAGCGGCCAAAAGAAGGTGGAGGGGGTTGAACCACCACAACAAGCACATCAGGTAGGTCTGAAGGGTCTGACTGGTCCCTGGGAATGTGGTGCAGCAAAAGCAGGCCCCACAGCCAGGAAACAGAGCATAAAATGCATGGCCACAATAAGAATCAAAGTAAAATGTGATTTAAAAAAAAGGGTAGCATTTTGATTTCTGAGCCCTTTACCTTATTTTTATTTGTTTTTATGCTCCTGTAGGTAAAATCAACAACATCTTTTTCCCCAATAAACTGAAATTTTGCAGACCATTAATCCATAATATGGACAAAAGCCTTCGGGTACGTGTGAAACAAAATGAAAAATGGTCAGTCTGGTTCTTCCAGGAAAGCTGATACTTCACATGAACAGTAAAGATTTTCCAACAAGCAGCAGTGCACATGTTTCAGTGCAGACTCACAGGGGCTGCGTTAGCATGGTAGAGGGTAATGGTTCTGAATATCATTTATGCACACTTAACTACCATTTAGTTAATGTTTATGCAGCATTCTGAAAATGTAAAGTGCTATAAAGATGCCAGACGTTATTATTATTAATCATCTAAGTGATAAATATGACTCAAAATTCTATACTCTATCCTTGTCTTTCATGTCAAAGGGATGTTTGCACATATAATAAGGACTGCGATTCAGCAAGACACAGTGTATGCGTTACTTAGAGTTCATGAGTTTTACACATGAGGGAATAAAGGACTAACTAGTTTCTCTCCAAGTCTACTGAGTCTTACAAAAATACAAATTAAGATGGAATATTATGTTAAAATCCTGCTTTTAAAAATGCTGGGTCAGAGCTCTGCTGTAACATTTAAAAGCCTATTTAGCAAGCCATGCAGGTCAACATGTATTAATAAAATGTGTTTACTTCTAAACAAATGTAAAAGAGGGCACAGAAAAGTACTCGAAGTCATCGAGATAAGGGCATCTGCTGTCTGCTGTTTCCACTGCGCTCACCACTACAGCAGCCAGTTGTTCATACGTAGACCATTCAAGCCTCCAAACCTGTTTCTTCCCACAGCTTCACTTCATCCTTCAGAGAAGGCCTGCGAACCATGCAGCCTGCCATCACAGAAAGAATTACCCCCTCAGCGATTTTCCTGTTTCTCTAAACCACTTCACTTCTATTTGGAACAGTGGCACCAAGTCAAAGAGGCAGATGGGAACCACCTCAAAAGTCACTAAAGCTCCGTAACACAGGTCCACTGTGCCTGCTTGCCATCACAGCAGATTAAATTTAACTGTATTAGACCTCTCCAGGGAAAATAATCTGTCACCCAAGGCCTTTGGTTGCTCTTTTTATAGTCACAAAGAAATATTCTGGTGCTTTCAGAAAAGTGACTGTTATTTCAAGGGGGGTGATCACCTTGCGAGGAAGTGGTAAGTAAGGACAGGGATATTTTTTTTCCCATGACTTCTTCTAAGGTTTGGAGCAGCCTTTGCAATCTCAGTGGTTTCACCAAGTTACTTGCAGAGGGTGCCAAGTTACTTCTCTGAGAGAAGCATCTGCCATTCACCTTACTGGAAAACCAGAAGGAAAAAACAGTTTTCTAAACCAAGACCTTTTAAGTATCTTCATTCATTTCACTAAACTAGATTTTCCAGAGTTTGGCTCCCATTCCGCTATTCTGTTGCAGCAGTTGGATGCTGAGCTCTTGGATGCTCAGTCCAGCCCTTAAGACTAGGGACACAGGTAGAGAACATATGGCTAAATCCCCGCCTTTGAAGGCTTTTTCTAAGACTTAAAAAAATATCTTAGTTTAAAAAAGGAAAATGAGGAAAAAAAAATCCCACAGAGACAGCCTGATCTTATACTTGCTCACACTGGTATAAATCAAGAATAACCCCATGGACTTTGTAGGACTTACACAAGTATTAAACTGCTAGAAATGAAAGGTTCACATTTCCTAACTTCAGCAGTTGGCTCAGTACTCTTTAAATAGCTTCATTAATAAATACTTTAAAAAAAAAAAAAAAAGCATTCTCCCTCCCCCAATACTAATTGCTAGTGCTCAGATTTAATCTTCAGCATTTATTGTGCTTCACCAAATCCCTAATAATCACCCCAGAAGACTCCTTAACATTGTTGTATAATGGGAAACAAGGGCAGGGTATTACTTTTTCATGTACAAAGATGTTTCATCAGGAGGCCAGATTTCTTCTATGCAGCTAAAGTACATAGAGCCTGACACTTTTAATTTCTTCCGTAATTGTGTCACGAGAGGGGGTTATGTCACTGTGCCTCTTTGCTGAATTCCAAGAGGCTCAATGCTATTCCCATGGTCATTGCCTCCTGCCTCTACTTTAAAATAATGAAGATTTGGGCTGAAATAAATTTGAAGATATCAAATAAGGACCCCTTGAGTTCCAGGGAAAGAAAATAAAGCAGCTTTTATTAAACTTGTTATGAGACCTTTCATGACCACTATTCTCGCTGTTCTCTTTGCTCAAAGCCTTTAGAGAATGGTCTCACTTTAGCCTAAACTCAGCTTTTTCTCAGCTCTCTAAGCCTCTGTAAAATTGAAGGACATTCACTCCAACACACGTCTTTAATAACTCAGTATGATTTAAACTTTCAATCTGCATTCCTGATTTCTGTAATAATTGAAAGGAATGCATTAGCAGCAGAAAAAAAACCCACTTTTGCTTCATAAACTTTACCTTCATTGCCTCAGATTTTCAGTAGTTCTCAATATGTAAGTTTAATGGCGTGACCCTAACAAGAAACGATCAGCAAATGAAACGAACCAGTGTGTAGCTGCTCCACACGGCTACAAGTGTCAGCTGTGGCCTGCCTGCCATTAATTTTATTGTAACTCATTTCTTCAGGTTGAGTACAGCACGATTTAATGTTCCCATTCTCCCATTCCTGTTCTGCATGACAAATTGTTTTAATAAACATAAACCGGGTAATAATAAAGTAATAATAAGCCTAGCACTCACCTTATATCACTGCAGTTAAATTCTCCCACAAGCCAGTGCTGGTTACAGTGACAATTACAGTTGGGCCAATCCGCAGCCAGGCAAGCACAATGGACAGATTTAATATCGTTTGTAAATATGATTAGTGTGCTGTCATGTTATTGCAGCCTGGTATTTACATTTCTCTCTGGGGTTATTCACTACACCAAATCAACATTAAATAGTGCTCCCTTCTCTTCCCCTTAAATCAAATATACCTTTCTTTGTGCTCCACTCAGAAGTTAATGAAGAAAATGGCATCGATTGTTAATATTCAGGGATCAATCAGTGCTTTACATACCTCTCTTTTTTTAAACAGATGTACATCTGTCTGTATAACCCTGGAAGATTTCTTTCGAAATTCATAATCTCCCCCCTTCCTTCTCCCCCTCCACATACACCCTTTAACATCAACACTCGTCTGCTTACTCTCTTATGAAAAATGTTCAAATAATGAATGGCTGTTGTTTACAGAAGTAATTTCATGCTACATTTCCATTATTGCCTGGATTTGTTTAGCTTCTCAAGCTTCCCCATTTCCCTGCAATGAACTTTTAAGGAAATATAACCAGCTTTCACTGTTTATGCCATTATGTTTATAATAGAAGCCGCTCTCATTTGTGACATATTGCAACACTTCATAACTGTGTGCAAATAAGCATCCTTAAACTTGTTAAGGTCAATTAATCATTGTACAAAAGCTTTTTTTAGCTAGGACTTCCACCAGCACAAATCCAGCCACGTAGCAGCGTAATGAAAGGGCCCTAGCGTGGACTCAGGTCCTACATGGCACAATCATGTGCTTCAGATGTTAATAAAATTGCCTACAGATGACACAGGTCTTTTTCTCCAAAGTCATTCGGTTCCCGTGGTCAGGCAGCACAAGCTGAATACCTCGCTCAAGTCAAGGAAGGATTCCAGTGGGCAAAAATTTGTAATTACTTTAGTGGAGAATTCCCTCCAACTTAACACATTTTAAAGCCACTTTTTTGAGAAGGAAAGCATAGAATCAAGAAGGGGGACAGCCTACTGAGTTTGGACCCACGGCACTTCACTGAACAGAAATCAACATATGAAACACCATGCAACAAGTACCTATTTCAAGACATCACGGAAGACACCATCAAAGGAGAGTGCTGCTGTTGGCAAGAGCAGAGCCACGGATGTTCAGGTGCCTGTATCATTTGACAGTGTGGAGCTCTGGCCTCCTCTCACTGCTGTGTTAACTGCTCTGTGAGGAAGAGTTCTTTGGGGAGGCAGCAGTGACCATACTGACCGCCTGGGAGTTGCCGGGCACAAACAATGATGACAGAAAGGGCTCTTACTAATTAGTATTAACCCTATCCATACGCAGCCACAGCACATGCAAAGACTCATTCTTCATGCAGCTAAGAAAGAGCAAATATTCACATGGTTTATATTTATGCTTCTGTTTTTAACAAACAGGTTCTCATCTCCTGCACTTCTGCACTGAATCAAGACCTACGTCTGAAATTTAAGATATGCCTTAATCAGACTCAATAGGTTTTCTGGATGCCCCAGGCTTACCGATGTCATGGTGCTTGGGTGCATGCAAAATAAGCCTGGTCTGCGTCATTAGACTTTGCCTGATGTGTGAAAACAATGACAATAAACCCCCACCACAAACTCAAATAAACTGTAATAGAAAAATTCAGTGCAACCTTTAATGCTAATGGAAAATCAAATATATAGGGTACTGCAGTTTCTGAGGGTTCCTATGTGCATGCACATACTTTATGTGTTTGCTAGCATTTTACTTGCACTTACTTTTTCATGTAAATTGGAGTACAAAGAGATACCTCATGTTAGAAATCTAGCCCCTGATCAAGGCCCAAATGCATGGCAATGACCAATAATCAAGTTTTTGTAATAATTACAAAGCTGGTGAATGCTTTATCATTTACTGCAAGTTAACTTTCCCATACTATGAGTTTAAGTTAGGAGAAGGGGAAAGAAACATGATTTAAAGAAAGCATTAACAGTCAGTCAGAGAACATAGCTATTTTGTGGGGGATGTAGATAATCTGGAAACAAAAGCAGGACATTTTAAAGACCTATCTCTAGTTGCGGCTTTATTGAAAATGATAGATTTAAGAATGTGATTCCTATGGTCACCCAGGGGGCATGGATCTGACTTACTGCAACTTGCTGGTATTATTTATTTAAAAGAGTCAAATGTCACAGCAAAATATTTCTGCTAAAATGTGTATTTACTGAATTTTCCTCTCAGAGCTCAGCAAGGTGACAGCTGGAGAGGGGTGTCTGTGCATGTGTGGAAAAAAAAAGAGGGGGAAGAAGTGGGGTGTTACTAAACACAAGATCACAGTACTCGAAACATCCTACTGAGATCAGAAGAATTGTGAAGCATACCGAGGTGGTACTCTAGCTATTCATTAACTGCCTGTATCAGCCGGCCCGGAGATTAGAGCTTAATGCAATGGTGAAGTAAGTGTCCATATCACAGTAGCCATGGAGGAATAGCGAGATGTAATGAAACTGAATAGCTAGCCATCGAAAGTTGAAAAATATATTGATTTTTCAGTGCTTGATCACCCAGGAGGCTTTATCAGGTATGAATACTTGGGAACCATCTGCTAACTCTGTAATGGTATTTTAGGATTTGTGACAGACACCAAAAATAAAACGGTGTGTTAGAAAATAACACAAAGTAAAGCCTGCTTCTCTGAAATACATTTCACTGCTCCACATCTGGTTTTCTCATTCCTGTCTTTTAATTGTTTTCAAATTAGCTGTAGCTAATGTGTGAATACAAATTAAAATTAATACACAGATTCAATTTCTCCCCACCTTTCACACCAAAGGTAGCTCAGGCATTTATAGCTGCATTTATCTCTACATCAGATCGCATTACTTATGTGGTAAAGATTTCTCTCCTCCCAAAAGGAAGTCAGCAGGACCCCGGTTATTGTATTTAGCTATTGAACCTCATTGTCAACATTTTTAACATTCATTTGTGTAAGTCAGAGAACAAAACTGAACAGGAACAGGCTTGGAGGCACAATATCTACATATTGTCTGATGTAAATAACACTTCTAGACATGATTGGCATTCTCCAAACAACAATCATTGTTATTGAAATGTGCCTCTATTCCCCTTGTTTTAATACTCAGAATGATTATGAAATCTCTTTGGGTACGATAAATCAGCTGAAAGATGTAATAACATGTTTCAGCTGTTGGAATGGATGTTTGATTACAGCTCTGAGGGCTTTTTCCTCATCTTGTTTCTAGTTTAATTCTTAATCCATTCTGTGATTTAAAAAAAAATATATTCCACACATCAACAGCAAATACGCATTCTTGTTTACAGAGTGTGGGTAGTTGAGCAGGAATCGAGTTGCATTTTAACAATGCAGGGAAAATATTTTTCTATTACAGTTTTGGTTAAAATAGTAAGTTAAACTGTCATTTGAAATTATATTCAGTAAACACTTAACTTTAGAACCTACGGAAAAACAGAAAAGATAAAAAGGCAGCAAGGGGATGGGGAGGGGAGGAATAGCAAAATGGAGACTTTGGTCAGACCATGTTTGATTTCCAGACACACAGGAAAATCTGCCTCTCCTCCCCCACCTCTCTCCATGATTCTGCAAAGTAAATGGGAGTAGAATTAATTTGCCCCAAAAGTGTAAATGGAGGAAAATTATTTTCCCCTGATTTTACACTGTAGCGGCAACACACAAAAGATGAAGGAAGTCAGACCGCACCACACAGCGGCAGCAAGAGCGAGACAGCTGGACAGAGGCTTTTGAAGGATCTGAGAATCTGTGTACAGCAAAAGCAGCCCAGCTTCTCCAGCTCACTCTCCCAGAAAAGATTCTGGCAAATAATGCCTTTCCCTCAAGTGTATTTTGTGAAGGAAAAAAAAAAGTGAAGAAAAAACAACTAAGGGAAACAAAAAGATTAGTACGTGGGTGGTTTCTTTCTCCGGTCAACTTTCCTTCCCATCCCGAGGGGCTGCCCCTATGCTGACAAACACACTATGGTGGCTGCAAGCACATTCCTTGATGTTCTCCCAAAGTTTGCAAGGCCAAAGGGGCAACTACATTCAGGACTGGTGGTGGGAAAATTCAGAGAAATTTGGGGCTTCCTGAGGTCTTTAGAACTGCTCAGTGATGTGTTGCCAACATTTCAACAAGAGGCTCCTAAGAGAATTCCCCCTTTGGCCTGCGATAAACCCAGTGCCCCAACAATGCGTTTGATTGCCAAGAGGAGGGGCAAGGGATAAGAAAATCATTCAAGCATTTTCCTCTTTAAATGAAAACACTTTCTCATCATCATAATCAAGAAAAGAGGCTATCCTATTAGGAGAGCAACTCTACACCATCCATTTGGGTAGAACTGCCTATACTCTATTTCCCTGCAAGAAAGAGAATATGCTTTTGTGTTGAAGAAATCATATTCTGGATATCAAGATGTCTACCCGGGAATGACTGTGCAAGGTCCCCACCATTTCTCCATGGGGTCCGGAACCACTCATGGTAACCTAGAAAACAGTCAGGGATAGCTATTAAGGGCAGCTCTAAGGTAACACTCACATGAGCAGAGCTCCCCAGGGCCCGATCCACAGCGTGCTACAATCAGACACATCCTGTCAACCCAGCTTCTACCTATGCAGCAACAGAGGGAGGTTTCCTACTCTCCTTTACTCCTTCATTTATTGTGTAGAATGTTTCTACTCTTGAAATAGGCAGGCTTTTAAATTAGGACACGAAACTCACTCTTCCCTAGAGCCACTAGTGCAATGAAGAAAATATTTCTAACGTTCAATGGAATTCTGGAAAACCTTTAAAATGGTATTCATCAGTTAATTCACTCCCCTCTTTCTGACCTTTATTCAGGGGGAAAACTGCCAGCTGCACAAAATCCTGCCAACTCCAAGAAGCTTAATTGTGCAGATTACAGTCTGTTTGTAACACAGATTATTAAAAGCACACTTGGACCCTTCATGTCCCCACATTTACTTCAGTAATAGGTTCTGCATTAGATAAAGGAGATTTGTTTTGATCCCTTCCTCGTAGATGCAGAGTGCCTCACACCTTTTGTATTCCAGACTTCATCATCCGTGACCTCTTTGCATAAGTGACGGAGCCACAATAGGCTGCTTGGTACTGTAACTCCCAGCTCCCCACTTTTGGGGGTGGAAGAAAGGCAGTAGGAGATTTACTTCATGATTTATATAGTATTCTTAAAAATACAAAAAAATCACTTCTCTTTTTCTATAAAGTTTCTCTGAGAGACTCTGGGACTTTGTGGCACAAAACCAAGCATATCCATTTTTGAAAGTGTAGCACATCATATTTTTTAAAAAGAAAAATGTGAAAATTGCCTTTTAAATTTCATAGAATGAGGTGAAACACAGAGTCAAAACAGAAGGCAAAACCAGTGGCTCTGAGAATGGAGAACTGCCCAAAGTTGGAGAAGACCAGGTTCGAGACCACCGCAGGAACCTGAAGGTGCGTAAGTGCATGGGACCTGATGAAACCCATCCACAGGTCCCGAAGGAGCTGGTGGACCAAGTCGCTAAGCAACTTTTTATCATATTTGAGAAATCATGGCAATTTGGCAAAATTTCTGCAGCTTGGAAAAGGGGGAACATAACCCCAATATTCAAAAAATGGAAAAAAAGAGGACCCAGGAAATGATAGGCCAGTCATTCTCACTTCTGCGCCTGGCAAGATCATGGAGCAGATCCTCCTGTAATCTCTGCTAAGGCATGTGGAAAATAAGGAGGTGATTTGAGACAGCCAACATGGCTTCACCAAGGGCAAATCCTGCCTGAGAAGTTTGATGGCCTTCTACAATACTGCCACAAACTTGGTGGACAAAGGTAGGGCAATGGACATCATCTCTCTGGTCTTTGCAGGACGTTGCACTTGGCTTGGTTGAACTTCATGAAGAATGCAAGTTTCCTTAGCATTATAATCAATAATAATCAAGAAGTTTTTTCTTTAAACAATATCCTATATCTATTTTGTGAGGCTACTGCATACAATTCACTGCTCTTATGAAAGGAGTGAAGGTGNAAAAAATGGAAAAAAAGAGGACCCAGGAAATGATAGGCCAGTCATTCTCACTTCTGCGCCTGGCAAGATCATGGAGCAGATCCTCCTGTAATCTCTGCTAAGGCATGTGGAAAATAAGGAGGTGATTTGAGACAGCCAACATGGCTTCACCAAGGGCAAATCCTGCCTGAGAAGTTTGATGGCCTTCTACAATACTGCCACAAACTTGGTGGACAAAGGTAGGGCAGTGGACATCATCTCTCTGGTCTTTGCAGGATGTTGCACTTGGCTTGGTTGAACTTCATGAAGAATGCAAGTTTCCTTAGCATTATAATCAATAATAATCAAGAAGTTTTTTCTTTAAACAATATCCTATATCTATTTTGTGAGGCTACTGCATACAATTCACTGCTCTTATGAAAGGAGTGAAGGTGAGCAGAGACACCAGTGCTGTGGCCATTTATGTCAGCCAAAGATTCAGGATTGGCTGTTAAAGATGAGAGAGTGAGTCACACCAACCGCAGTTTGTGCTCCCTATAGTGACCCTGCTGTGGCTCTCTCCCTGTTTTCTTCCTTATAAAGAAGGTAGGAGGTGGTAATGGCTTTTCTTGGTGTTAATGTGCTTTTGGTTCCTTGATAAAAATATTTTCCTTCCATAATCGCTGCTCAACACAAGGATAAAAGCACAAAATACACTTTTAATTTGAACACACACTTGTAGCTGTGTGTCAATTCCTTGATACTGTACTGACGATGAGCAGTTGTATGTGTAACAAATTGAAGAAAGCCAGAAACTAATTTCCTAAATGCATTTCTTTCTCCAGTGGTAGGGAAGTGATGAGTTTTAGATGAGAAAGAACATCTATCTGCAGCTCAATGAACTGAAAATTCAGAAGAAAAACTCCTACAGTCTTCAGAAGTACCTGAGAATGACACAAAAGAACAAGTCTCTTCAAATTTTATGATGAAACTAAATGGAGTCAGCAAATAGAGAGGATGACAAGGACTGAGATAGACCAAAACACACCTTAACTACTGCAATAAATGAAATCAACAACTTCGTGTCTCTAACAAAATAGTGCCGGTTCTGTGATACAAACCATAAGCCGTCATACTACTATTATATTTCAGCAAAAATTATGCATAACTGGCAGCTCCCTACATGTCCAATTCTTGGTATCATATGCTGTCACATTCAGTGCAGTTGTGCTTCACTTAGTGAAAAATCAAGGATGCAGCAGAAGTAACTAATTCTCTTGCTGCGTTGTACTTGAATCCTCTTCTGCTATGAAACACAAACAAACTCTCATTTGTCATACTCCTGTTAAATTAACATACTCCTATTAGAATTAACTCCTATGAATTCTCTTTTCAGCTATGAAGAATGCTACAGTCATCTCAAAGCCCACAAAACTCTGCTCCTATAGACCCAGGATTGCTAACGTTTATAAATTAACTCCTAGTGAAAGAAGCTGACTGCCATGCCACTTCCTCGTCTGGAGGAATTCTATAAGGTTATCTCATTTCTGTGAAGCAACTTCATAGGATCGTTTTAACGCTTAGGTTTTACTGCATGCCTGTAAATGTAGCTTTGTTGTAGTAAAATAGGTTTACTGAATATTTTTAGTATCTGGGTAATTTTACAATGGTGGAGCTGTGTAACCACATACCCTCAGAGTTAAATGCAGATGCGGTTTTGCAGAGGAATTCTCACCTTACTTAATTGTTTTAAATTTCAATAGAACCTCATCTTTGTTCCTTTTGGTCAGCAGGTATCACTAGAGCAGACTGCTTTACCCATCACGCTACTAATAGCTTTCTTATGGGATTTTCTTGCTTTTAGACACCCCTGATGATCTGTAGAACATTTGTGGTCTATGCCTAGTGGTGCAGAACACAGAATACAGGTTTCTCCTCCCTTCTGGCTGACAAGTTATTTCTTAACACAGATGCAATGACTGTTTTACTGGGTAGGTAACTGCAGTCTCAGAGTTCTTACATCACTGCAATATCAAAAAGGGACTACTATGACTATTAAGAGGGCAGGATGGGCAAGTCACATGAAAGCAAAGATAGAATAGTATTGTCCTTCAAATTAAGATCCAGTCCATCTTGTCTGTTAAGCCATCTCTGAACACCATCAATATGCAGACTAAGCTGTTTGGTGCACGTCCTCTTTTAGTGCTGTGTTTAGCCCATTGGTAAACCAAATAAGTTTAAGCCTCTAAATGAATGTTACGTATCACCCCTGACCAGAAACTGAAAGAAAAAGGAATGCCACCATTATGGGAACTCTTTCTGATGAGGCAAACACTATCTTATTTGAAAGCGCCATGTTTCAAACAGGCACCATCTAAAGATATCAGAACTTTTAGGAATTTTTTTTTTTTAAGATATTTGTGGAGAGTGGACCCTTACAAAGGTCCTGAAACTCCAAATTTTCACAGAATCACAGTATTGTTGCAGCTGGAAAAGACCTCTGAGATCACTAAGTCCAACCATACACAAAACCACAACCCACTACCTACAATCTCAGCCACTAAAGCATGCCCTGAACTGCCACATCTACACATTTCTTAAATACCTCCAGGGATGGTGACCCCATAACTTCTCTGTGCAGGCTGTTCTGGTGCCTCACCACTCTTTCAGTGAAGTAATTCTTCCTAATATTCAGTCTAAATCTCCTCTACTGCAACTTCAGATCATTTCCTCTGGTCCTCACTTGGGAGAAGAGGCCAGCACCCACCTGTCTACAACCTCTTTTCAGGTAGTTGTAGAGGGCAATGAGATCTCCCCTCAGCCCCCTCTTCTCCAAACTAAACATGCCCACTTCCCTCAGCCTCTCCTCATAAGACTTGTTCTCTTGACCCCTCACTAGCTTGGTAGCTCTCCTCTGGGTATGCTCCAGCACTTCAATGTCCTTCCTGTAGCAAGGGGCCCAGAACTGAACACAGTATGTGGGGTGAGGCCTCACCAGTGCCAAGTACAGAGGCACCATCGCTTCCCTGCTCCTGTTGGCCACACTATTCCTGATACAGGCCAGGATGCTGTTGGCCATCTGGCTCATCTTAAGCTGGCTGTCCACCAGCACCCCCAG
>VZRU01001954.1:22909-37969 GCA_013398155.1 Pedionomus torquatus
GGTCCTTTTCTGCTGGGCAGCTTTCCAGCCACTCTTCCCCAAGCCCAAGCCCAAGTTGTTGTGACCAAAATGCAGGACTTGCCATTTGACCTTATTTAGCCTCATACAATTGGCCTAAGCCCATGAATCCAACTAGTCCAGATCCCTCTGTAGCACCTCTCTACCCTCAAGCAGACCAACACTCCCACCTAGTTTGCTGTCATCTGCAAACTGACTGAGGGTGCACTCAATCCCCTCATCCAGATCATTGATAAAGATATTAAACAAGACTGGACCCAAAACTGAGCCCTGAGGGACACCACTGGTGACCAGCCACCAAGAAGATTTCACCCCATTATCACAACTCTCTGGGCACAACTGTCCAGCCAGATTTTTTACCCAGTGGTGGGTACATTTGTCTGTGCCATGATTTCCCAGCTTCTGCGGGAGAATGCTGTGGGAGATGGTGTCAAAGGCCTTAAGAAAGTCCAAGCAGACAACGTCCACAGCCTTCCCTCCATCCAGAAGGTGGGTCACATGGTCATAGAAAGAGATCAGGTTGGTTTTGTTATACATATACTCCTCTGAACTCACATTGGTGGTGATATGATTACTAGCACAATGAGCTACCACAGAGATGCTGAAAAAGATCATAATCATTACATTATAAAATGAAAATCAAGAACTTTAAGATAAATTGCCTGGAAATCAAAATCACCATCTGGGATGGAATATTTTTCCAAGTTTTCTTGTAAGGTATCAGCATTTGGTAAGATACTTCAAACAGCATATTTCAAAGTGGAAGGAGTGAATGTTAATCACTGCCGATAGCAGTACAGTAATTTGCACTGCATAAGTGATACACCAGTAGCAAAAAGGGCTGTTAGAAGACAGACTTTCAGTGTGCCTTCATATTTCACATGTAAATAAACATTTTTTTTTCTTTAAAATATTCAATAGTACTAATTTTGATTTGTTGTAAAAAATCTGGCTTAGTTGCCAATTCTTGAAAGCAATTCAGAATTACTCCTTGTTTTTAAACAAGAATTTTAAGGATTCAGACATAAGGAAAAGTATTTCTTATGTGAAACTAAATGATTGTATAAATCCTACTCAGTCTGATAAAAACAGAAGACTATCAGGTATTGAAAAATATATAAAATCCTTGGTTTTCTCTTTCCTTATTTCCTCTGAAATTGCTTGGGTCCCAATTCAGCAAAACAGGTTCCACATTCTTATCTTTATTTATAAGGTTGTTTGCCTTATCGTTATGCAAAGCAGGTATAAAATGCTACAAATTAGAATAGCAATATTTCATAAGCACTTTGTAGTGGTGTAAATAATGAGAACTCAAACAGAAACAGTTTTTCTCTCCTTCAAAAATTTTTTGACGTTATATATTTTTCCAGCTCAAAATTTGGATAAAAAACATTTTCAAAATCTCAAAAGTGCTTGCAACTAAAAATTAGAAGACTACTCAGTTTGGCAATTCTCATCAAATATATTGTTTCAACAATCTTGGGACATTTCACTTCCACTTGACTGCTTAGTTTAAATGTTTTGTAATTTATTTCTGAACATAGAATCGGAATTTTTTCTGGTAAAATATGTAAACATATGTCTGACATTTTCAAGAGCTTGATACCAAACAAAAAATGAGCTTGGACAAACCACAAGAGCTGGGAAAGCATACCAGATCACCTATAACAATAAGAGATCAGGAAGGGTGGTTAAGACTCAGGTTAGACACCAGGAAAAAATTTGGAAATAAAAATCAGTTTGATGAGCTATGGGAAAAACTGCCAGGGACAGATCTTAAGCCAGCCTGCTGCCCATGCTTCTTTCTCAAATGGCATGCAGACTTCCAGCCTTGTGCTCTCTTACTTTTACCCAGTGCTCTCTAGTTCTAGTGGTACAAGCCTGGCCCTCCCTGGGCATCTCTGCTGTGGGATTGGGAGTTCTCTGCTCTCTTTTCATGTGTTTGTCCCAGCAAAGCTGCACCACAGAGCTACAAGCACAGTTCCTGCCTGCTGGCACAAGAAATCCTGAGAAAGTGGCTGGGAGCTGCTCATGCATTAAAGGGCTGCATGCAACACTGCACTTTCTCCAGCGCTCCCACAGGAGGAATATCTGCAGGGACCTGGGAGAACTGGAGCTCCCTGAATGTACTGCAGTCTTCTGAGAAAGTGACCTTGAACACGACAAATGTGGTAGCCATTTATGATACTGTCATAGTCTTGGTGGACAAAGGCAGAGCGACATCATCTACCCGGACTTAAGCAGAGCGTTTGACACTGTCCCTCATGACATCCTAGTCTCCAAATTGGAAAGTAATGGGTTCGATGGATGGACCAGTCGGTGGATGAGGAACTGGCTGAATGGCCACACTCAAAGGGTTGCAGTCAATGGACAATGTCCAAGTGGCGGCTGGTGACAAGTGGTGTTCCTCAGGGGTCAGTACTGAGACCAGTACTATTTAACATCTTTGTTGGAGACACAGACAGTGGGATAGGATGCACCCTCAGCAAGTTTGCCGATGACATCAAACATGGTGGTGTGGTCTGGAGGGAAGGGATGCCATTCAGAGGGACCTGGACAGACTTGAGAGGTGGGCTGGTATAAATCTCATGAAGTTCAACCGAGCCAACTCCAGAATTATGCACCTGGGATGTGGAAATCTTAGGCACAAATACAGGTTGGGCAGAGAATGGCTGGAGAGCAGCCCTGAGGAGAAGGACTTGGGAGTGCTCATGGATGAGAAGCTGAACATAAGCTGGCAGTGTGCGCTGGCAGCCCAGAAAGCCAACTGTGTCCTGGGCTGCATCAAAAGAAGAGTGACCAGCAGGTCATGGGAGGTGATTCTCCCCCTCTACTTTGCTCTTGTGACACCCCACCTNTTCTCCCCCTCTCCTTTGCTCTTGTGACACCCCACCTGGAGTACTGTGTCCAGCTCTGGAGTCCTCAACATAGAAAGGACATGGACCTGTTAGAACAGATCCAGCCGAGCCCCACAAGGATGATGAGAGGGATGGAGGGAGCTGGGGCTGTTCAGCTTGGAGAAGAGAAGGCTCTGGGGAGACCTTCTAGCAGCCTTCCAGTATCTGAAGGGAGCCTACAGGAGAGCGGGAGAGGGACTCTTTGTCAGGAAGTGTAGAGGTAGGACAAGGGGTAGCAGCTTTAAATTGGAAAAGGGGAGATTTAGATTGGATATTAGGAAGAAATTCTTTCCTGTGAGGATGGTGAGGCACGGGAACAAGTTGCCCAGAGAAGGTGTGGATGTCCCATCCCTGGAAGTGTTTGAGGCCAGGCTGAATGGGGCTTTGAGCAACCTGGTCTAGTGGGAATTGTCCCTGCCTATGGCAGAAGGATTGAAATTCCATGGTCTTTAAGGTCCCTTCCAACTCTAACAATTCTATGATTCTATGCCTCTCTGAGACCTCTGATGCCTGTTGCATCAGTGATGGGCAACAGATAGACGCTCCAGGGCCTTGTCACCACTGACAAATCACTATACTAGGGAGAAAGAACCAAGAAAGTAAATACAGCCTTTCCATACTTCTCCAATTACCCAAGAACATGATGTAAATCATATAGGGAAGAAAAGACACCATGCTATAGCAATGACACATTTAACTGGTGGACAGTCATATAAGAACCATAAAGAAAAGTAATGCAATAGGATGCAACTTCATCTGCCCCTGAATTAAGTTCAATCCATCCTGATGTTGATCACATTTAAACTCTATCTGCCGCAAAGTCATAGCACCAAAAACATTAAATCTTTCTAAAAACCACCTGATTTGGAAGCTATACTGTATTCCAATGTTTAGCACTTTCCCTCTTATGATTATTGACAACCCCACCATCACAGTCTTTAAATGGTTTGCTAATAAAACCAGCCTTCCAATGAATAAAACAGACAGTATTCTGTATGAATATTTGACACCAAGTAATGCGCCTCTTGTCGTACAGGTCAGCTACATTAAATTTATTACAAGGTTTTGTAGTTTTTGAAGAATCAGAAAAAAATTCTATGAGAACTAACTCCCTCAGGTAAACAGCCTGTGTAAAACTTGGAGCACTGTGTACAATATATGTACATATAGTCTTTTATATACTGTATGATTAGAGGGTTTTTTTCTTCTTACACTCTATGGGAGATATTAAGGGGGGAAAAAAAAGATATTCAGTGGTATTTTCTACCACTTTTGACCAGTTCTGTTTGTATGTTCTTTACTGTAAAACGGAAAGAGAAACAAATTTACTTTGGCCCACGAACTCTTACATTGCTATTTCTCCTCCTCTTCTTCCATATTAAAATGACATGCAGTTTTTCTCATAAAATGCAGGTTTTGTAAGGAGAAAGTCCATCTCCCTCAAGTATTTATGCTATGTAATCTGTGATCAAGGATTTAATTAGCTGAAAGTTTTCAAGAAAATCCATTACATAGCCCAAAAGTACATTAAAAAATTAGATTTGAAGTTTTTCAGCACCAACATCTTCTTTCACACATTTTAATTTCTGGCTGTATTTCCATTGTGAACCTGTTAAATCTAGTTGCCTACTACCTTTCAAGAAGCTGGCTTTCTGATTAATAAAGAAAGAGCCATTCACCTTGTCTTGTCCATTACAACTAATGTTTTCCTTCCTTATGTGTATCAGTTCCTATACCTACAATTCAAATGGGTTTAATCTATGAGATTAATGCGGTTTTTGCCTCGGCACCCTCCAGTACAGATGGCTGTTGTTTCCTATTGTGTCTAAATAAAATGGACTCAATTTAGATCAAAAAGTAGAATATATTATTGTCTCTTGATGTATAATTAAAAAAAACCCTATTTGTTTAATTAGAAAATTTCTCAAGATGAGGGATGTATATTCTAGAAGCACTGGAAGACGGGGTGTGTTACATGCATGCCCAGTACCTCTCCCTCTTATCCTGGCAGGCATGGCTCTGCAGTTATTCATTAGGAAGATACAATTTTAGCTCAGTCAGGAGAAGTCAGAGCTGCAATACTGGGTGCAATCTTTCTTTGGTGTCACAGAGAAGGATCCTCTCCCTTCCTGGCCATGACTATACCTCATTCAATAAGGGCAAGTGTTTATGAAAGAGATCTTGTTTCCAAAGATGATAGCACCTAACCTAAAAAAAGAAAAGATCTAGAGATAAAAAAAGTCACTGCTTCCCACTGCAGAGGCCACAGTGGGAAAAAAGAACAACCTCTTAACCTACCCCATCTACAGGTACACAAGGTACTTCTCATTTCGATTAGCCAAGACCATGCACAACTGAGAAAGTTGAGTGTTATTGCTATAATTGTTTTATTCATTTTCTTTCCATTTTCCTGCCTTCCCCACCCCTGGGCTCTTAAAAGAAAGACTCCCAGGAGCTTCCATTCAAGTGGAGTGAAAACAGTGTCAGTGGGGGCTAACTTCTGCAGCACAGGTTGTTGTCACCAGTGACCTTATTCAACAGCCGCAGCACCAGCCTGGCTTTGTCTTCTGCTCCACTAAACAAACTGATGGCAGACTCAGTCCTGCTACAGAAATATTGAGAATTAAAGAAAGCACAAAGGGAGCAGGCAGCAGGGTTAAAACATTTAGTGAAAATAAGGGAGCTGGTCAATAAAAGGGGATGGAGACTGGATCAAAAGGGGCTGACTTACAATGGGACATGGGCTAAAAAGGGGTGTGCACTATCCCACAGGTCAAAAATGACAAAACATTGTGCTCCTGAAGCTGTCACCATCTGCACAGTAGGGAGGGATCTGGGAGCAAGAAGAAATGCAAAGCTAGCAAGTCAATATATAGGCAATTTACAAAGGGGAAAAAAAAAAGCCATAAAGGGCGAAATTCTGTGGGGCTTGCAACAAGCTGAGACTGCTGACCTCAATGAAACAAACAAAAGAAATGATTAGAGGAGATATTGGAAAGAAAGAGAAACAAAGTGTGATAAGGAAGAGTGAGATTTTGGTTAAGGCATTCATCTGGGACTTGGGAGTGCTGGGTCCATTTCAAGACTCTGACATATATTTCCTGTGGGATCAGAGGTGAGGTGTGTAATCTCTCTGCAATTCAGTCCTCATCAGTGAATAAATACTCAGAGAGAGGATATGACATGTACTGTAGGTGTGCACAGTGCTTAGCACACTCAGGTCCCCTAAGCTCAACCATACTTCACTCATGTAAAAGAAAAAGGCTGTTGAAAAAGGCAGAAAAGTGAAAAATTCCAAATTTTGATTTTTTTCTCCTTTGCAGGCATTTAAATGGATCACATTTATTCTTAAACAAGTTTTCAAAGCATTAAACTTCCAATCACACCTTTCTATCACTTTCTGTCTTTGAGGCACTGAATACAAATACCTACCTAGTGTCCAGTGAATACAAATATCTAAATGTTCGCCAGAGATTTTTCCCCTTCTCTCTTTTTCTGTGTTTCCTATTTTACCTTTTGCTCTTATGCCGTGTTCCAAAACCTCTTCTCTACTAGAGAGCTTTGAGGAGATGAGAAAGAGTGAAATCATAGTGCTTGTGACTTTCCAAAACTGGGGGAAAAATAAGCTAAAACATTAATGATATTTGAGAAGAGTAATTTCCACACTTTAAAGGGGTTTGGCACATTTTCAGTAGGAAAAAAAATTTTTTTTCATCCTTTTTTTCTTTCATGTAATTTCATTTAATTTAAATGTATTTCCCTCCTTTTTGCAGAAAGAAAGAAGCTCAGAAAAGTAAAACGGCTAGAGAAAATAGAATTTATCTGGATATTAAAATACACACCCACACATTTCAAGAACATTATTTTTCCTTGCAAATTTGAAATAAAACCCTGTCCCCACACACACATCATGAGAAGATCCACCTAATTAAACACAATTCTGTGTGACCATCCTTAATAATAGTAACACAGGGTTCTGTGTCTTGCAAATAGCTTCCTACCCCAGTCGTTAGAGTGACTGCAGCCACAGGGGAACACACCTTGTCTACCTCGAGGTAATAAACTGCTTTCCTCTGTCACTGCAGAAAATAAGAAAGGCAGGTTCTTATGCCTGGGCATGTAGCACTGTTACATATCCTGGAGAGAATGGAAGATCTGCCTGTATCCTTCAAGCCTGTGCCTAGATGGCATGAAGACCACTGCCCCATGGATGAGCCGCTATTTGTTAGACAGAGCTGCCTAAGTGTGCCTAGAAAATGCCCGAGCCGCCTAATCATCAGCTGCTCTTAACTATGCTAGTTCCAAAGAAATCAATTCCCAGATCTGTTCCCAGAGTTTAAATGCTGGACACCTGGCTGATAGTCTCACAAGTAATAAAATAATTCAAACAGGTCAAGTTACCGACTCAGAAACAGTAAGAGGTTTTTTTGCTTCCCACCACGGAGAGGAAAATTTCCAGTCTCCGTTCAGAATTGGCCATCATTATTAAATGCACACATGGATGGGCTTTTTGGCCGTGATATAAATGAGTTAAAGCTGTGATTCAAATAGGTCTATAAAGTGTTTCTATGATGTTCCTGTCCCTTCTTTTTTGCTTTTTTTTGAAACTGTCTCTGCTCCACTGTTCTTTGTAGAGATAAGCCCTTGAAAATCACCCTTCTTAAGGTGTAAACTTGGTGACTGTACATTATAGTTAAACATTTGATTTGTTATAGGCTAGAAAAATAGAGAACTTGAAATCTCTTCATGGTGTATTAAAGGTCACACAATTATAATAAAATCTTGCTCCAGCAGCTCCAGTCACAGACAAAATCAGTCTCAAATTTCCAGTGAACAATGAAGTCCCCACAGAGTTTCAGCTTCCCCGGGAAATCAGGGTATCTCAGGCTGTGTTGACTTTAAGGATGTCCTGAATGCCCATCGGAAAAAATCTGTTACTCAACACAGTCACAGCTCTTGGGGGGGTCCTCTGATTGAAAACATGCTTTTTATTTTACAGCCATTTGGGTCATTGCGTTTTTCTGGTTTCAGAAACTTAAAAAGCAGCCAGCTCTACTCTTGTTTGGGTGAAACACTACCAGCTTGAATGTCATTTTGTAGTATTCCACACATCAAAATAAAATAATAGTAATACAGAATAAAAATCTACATCCTCACAATACAAACTAATCTTCCGGCTTCCCATGAAGCGAAACATATTGACAACTGACAATAGGCAATTAATAGATTAATGAGCATAGCTCTTATCTGTCTACATTATGAGTTTATCTGGTTGTAACAGGATGAACACAACACGGGCCTGTGCTCACAGGAGTGCTGTCCCAATAGAAATGAGATCATTGCAGCAAGATATGAATGTAGCATTTTGATAACCAGGTATCGCTGAATGGAACAGAACCCCTCCCCTTTGCCAGCTCCCCCCCTACACACACACTTTATTCTATACATTTTTAAATTATTCAAGGGCAAAGAACAGAATATAATTTACTAGAGAGAGAATTAGAGGTAAAAGGTTTTATGAAAGCAGGAGAGATTAGGTTTTGATCCAGGGTTAAGAAGACTGCCTCTGGCATTCACAGAATCTGTCAAGATAGGTGATGAAATACAAAAAAATCCACAACCCTTCCCACCTAAAACTGAGCCTAAACCCAGTGAGGTCTCAGTGCTAAATAATAAAATTAACTTTAAAAATCCTTTGATAACCCAAATTAAAAAAGCAGATATATAAAGTAGTTTTTCAGTGGATCTAACTCCAAAAAAAAAACGAGGCTGCTGTTTCTGATAGTAGTAAGCTCATTCCCGCCACAAATAAATTTGATCCACAAGAAGTGCAGAGGTGCACTGGGGGAGGATGCTGTGCTTTGCATGAGACCTGCAGAAAGGCAGTCTTTCCAAATGACCAACGTAGGAAGGTGGACAAGGTATGAATTTGGGGAGCCAGAGTACCATTATCTCAATTGTATCCTGATGTTTCTCCCTGGGTCCCTGGTGGTATGCTTGCCAGTAAGATATCTCCCCAGCTCTGTGCTTACACATTCCCTATTTCCGCCACAGGAGGAAGCCAGCTTTGCTTTTCTTGTGCACAGAGCCAAGTCCTGCCTGCTTTTGCTCGCATGTGTAATCTAAGTTGTCTCGACGGGGCTATTTGTACGGGTAAAGTGAATTTGCCCTTGATAGCATTACAAAGTTTCAAAATAAATATTGTGATGTTTTGTGGGTTGGCAAACACAATCTGCAATTTGCTGTGTGGAAATTGTTGTTCTGCTCCAGAATTATGCAAGATTTCATAATGACTGACGACGGGAGACAAATGCAGCATGACAGTTGCATGTTGATCATTCTATACAATTTTTCTTATAGGCCATTTATTGGGTTTCTTTCAGAGCCCACTGCAGCTAAAAGAAAAACACCAGTGGAGTGAACTTTGGATCAGGCTCAATGTTATTCCATTGTAATATGCTACACAGGAAGAACTGAGGGATTTATTCTGATTTGCACTGAGTCTCCCTATGAAAATGGAGCCATAATCCTGATGATGACAGTCTCCTGGGAACGTTGTCATAGTGGGCCCAACTGCTGCTGTCCCAGTTACTCACTACCAGCCCACGCAGAGCAACATGCGCCTCTGCCTCCCCATATCAGGGCACAGCATCAGAAGTGCTGGGGAAATACTGCACAGGTCACTCTCTGGTAGTTCATTCCAGCAGTGGAGCAGGGGAATAGCTGCAGGGAAGAGCATTTAAACCACAGAAGGAAAAATTGCCAGAGGACATCTCAAAGCTTCATAACCCTCTTTACACTTGGCCCTCTACTGTTTTAAACAGCTTTTGTGTTGAAAGAGTGGGAAGTGGCTCAAAGGCTACTTCTGCATGTGTCTGTCTGGATGACAAAAGGATCTATACAAGCCCAGACAAATACGGCATTATTATACACTGCATTGAAAAGGGAATTCAGTTTGTGTCTCATTTTTAAGAGCTAATATTCTTTTATCTGATCAAATGGTAAACAGCATTGCTAAATCAAGTTTTGATGGCATATGTATTTGCAAACAAAACTTTATATTCAACCTTTTCTATGATGATCCCACAAATCTGGGTTGATATCCCCTGTGGCCCCATTCTTTAAGAGCCTGGAAAATAGAATAGCCTCCCATGCACTGCTTTAAAACATGTACATCCACTTTTACATTTCCTAATTGAATGGGACCTTTTGGGCATGCAGTAAAAAGCAGCGTTGGAAAATCAGTGCAGAGAGGGACAGAATGTTTTCCAAATGCTGATTTTATTCTGGTTTTGGGTATTCTATTCCACGGGAAACCAAACTAAAAGTTCCCCACTGAGAACTGCAATGTGTCATTCAAACACATCCCTCAGAAATGCACTCTGCCTCAGGGATGACGTGTCCACAGATGCCTCCCAGAGCTCCCTGCTACACTAAGCTGAAGCTCCTAGGCTCCCCAAGGGGAAAGGTACAAACAGCATGGCAGAAAGACTGAGATATCATAGTTCTCTTAAATATATTCCTTCCCTGGGCACTGCCAGCACTTATTTTGGCTCAATACCTCAGGACTAGTCTTGTATAAGGGCCTTGTCACCTTGCTTTGTCACTCTTCTTCCCAGCATCTGAGACACCAATACCCTAGAAGGTACCACAAAACCACTTTGGCTATCTCCTGGCAAAACCAAGCCATGAGTGTTTAATGCAGTTTGGTACATTTGATCCTTATCCCACTGCTAAATTGTGAGAGAATTCCAGGTGTTCACTCCCAGCATTTCTGGGAAAACTCTTCAGTTTTATGGCTTGATCTGGGATCTATCTTTTGCATTTTCTGGGAGAACTGCTGACAGAACTGCCAAGAAACATCCACTGTGTTTCACTGGGAGACAGAGCCCAGATCAGGGTATAGGAAACAAATCTGAGTAAAGCAGTTGTGACTCACTTGTTTTCTTGATACTGTGAAACATAGCATACCAAAGAGATCACTGCTTAAGCATTGCTTAAGCACCAAACTGTAGCACTGAGGAGAGCAGTGCTTTGGTCACAGAAAATTACTTCAGTTCTTTAAGCATGTGATGTTTACTTGTTAAATTTTTCATATGGAGAATTAAAAAAAAAAAAAAAAGTGTCCTCCTGAGCCTGTGTTTGAATGCATGGACCAAAACCACCTTGACAGATAACATTGGGAAGAAAAACAATGATCAAGAGCCAACATCACTGATTGGAGTAAAATTGCTTATAGACAACAGCTTCTAGTGAAATAAAATGGTACTGGCTCCACTGAGGTCAGAAGAAGAAACAATGTTTTACCTTAGCTAAGAATATCTGGACAAAACTGTTCTTCGCTTTTATCTTATAATGAATACTTTAACATAGTTAAACATTTTCTTCTGACAGAATTAATGAAACTATTCTTAGATTTGTGGACACATTTGCAGCCCTTTATTTAAGTATAGGGAAAAATAAGGTCCTTTGTAAATCAGCTAGGTAAAGCAATGGGAGCCATTATCCAAAACAAAGAGGTGGCAAGGTGTTTTAAGCAGCAGTTGAACCAAACAGTTGCCTTCAAAACTGGTATTGCAATGCTGAAACAGGCTGGACAAAGGATTTCAGACACACTTGAGCATGAACTAGGGAAAAAACATACCCCAAAATAAGAGGAGCAGACAAGAGGTGCCTCAGAGATGCTTACGACTTCATAGCAAATACATTAACCCTCATAGAATTTTTCCTGTGCTCAAGAAGGGCAATGGGACATTGTAGTTTCTTTGCAAATAAACAGGACTGCATCACAGAGAGAATCAAATTCACCATTATTTTCCCCTTCCACTACTGATCTCTGTTGCTGCCTCCCAATCTGGAACACCAACTAGCAATTTGGCTCAAAAGGAGAGCACAATGCAAAAGAATCAAAAGCCAGTTGAAGAGACCTACATGCACATTCTCCTCTTTCACCATCAAAGCACGGCTCTGTTCTCCCAACCTCTTTGGCCCTCTGTTTCATTCTGTACAATGGAAATAACATTGCAGAAGAGAGTGAGAGTCATGGATCATGAGCCCACTCAGTCAACTCTAGAAGAAGGAGCTCCCCTTCTGGCCTCCAACATTTTTATGTCTACAGTACCTCTCATATGGCAAGTGCTACCTACACGGGGAAGATCTGTTTTAGCTCTACACACAAAAGTTATTTTCACTTAAAACATTTGTGGAAAAACACCAGTTTCAGATGCATGACTGACAAATATCAATTAAAATAGAGGCAGTTTCAATGCAAATACAAAGCTCTTTACAAATCTCAGACTTTGAGATATGACCAACT
Organism: Pedionomus torquatus; assembly: GCA_013398155.1. NCBI lineage: Eukaryota > Metazoa > Chordata > Aves > Charadriiformes > Pedionomidae > Pedionomus > Pedionomus torquatus. Next base: position 35,141 of record VZRU01001954.1, read on the forward strand.
AGCATCAAAGAGCATATAGAAGTATTATTTTGCAACAGCAACAATTTAAAGATCAAATACCTTTTTCTGATAGATCCCCCATACTGATTTCTGATAATCTAATGAAATACAAAGGATGTTTGCAAAGAAGAATATTTGTATATGCCTCATTAATTAGTTTGGCAAGGCCTTCATTGCCAAAGTTGCGTGTCCTTTAGCATGGGCTTGGGCAATCCAGCTCAGATTTTTTAATTATTTGTGTTTCTGTACTAATCATGCTCTGTGTTGTTTCACAGAAACAAAAAAAAAAAATTAACTGACTGGATTTTGTCATTCTGCTGAGATTTCTAAAAATATCCTTCCACAAAAACTTCCACTGAACTTGACTGGAAGGGGTGTGTGTGTGCATATTTTTCTTTCTCTTGGAGTTCCATCATGCCCAACAGTAATGCCATCCTTGTAATCTTGGCATCACAATTCACACTCAGCTCGTGATGAGATGAATTTTCAGATTAAATAAGTTCTCATTGAAATACACCGGCTTGTTCAAACTGAATGTTTTGGGCTTTGACAACCTCCCAGCTCAACACAGACAGGGATATCTTATAAAACTGCTTGTGGGGCACCTAAACCAATAGTCCTTGGCAAAGAGGTGACAGACTTCCTAGGTTGCCTGTGACACCTCAGAAACTGTTTTATTCCATTTTGAACAGAAACAGTGATAAAAACTATCCATTTTTCTGAAGTCAATGTTTCTGAATTTCCTTTTCATCTCTAGTTCTCTCTGATTCTAATCCCACACCCAAAGGTCTCAAAAAGGTCTTCCAGCAACACAGAAATGTTAACTACCACCTTCTCTGGCCTGGTTACTCAGAGGAACAAGGGGGTCCAAGGAGGCAAGGAGCAACCCTGAGAGAAGTGATATGGCAGCAGACTCTAGAGTCTTCACAGAGATTTACTTAGCTACTGAAGAGCTCAACTGGCTTGATAGATTTTTCCATGTAGGTCCAGCCCACCTCTCACTTTGGGTTTTATTGTAGGAAAGAACTATTCAATGCCTGTCACTTGTGGTTGGCAGTACTTTGCATTACCTAACAGTTCACAAGGATTCTCTAGAAGACAGAGAATATTTTAGGAGGGAAATGCAAAGAGTCAAAGAGTCTTCTCTAATTTTACATATTTATTTTCACTGTCTCACAAACATGAGAATACATTCATGTACCTTTGTAAGGTATTTCACTCCCTAGTAAATATCAAAGACTCATTAAGAGTTTTTAAAATTAGGAGGAACTTGCTCATGGTTTACATGCTCCTAAGAAGGCCGCATTATTTCAGTCAAGACAGAGTCAGAGTCTGGACAATATTCTAAGACATAATACAGTCTACTTCATCAAATGCATCTCTCCTACTGAAAACCAAGTACTCATTGGCCTCAATGGTGCCCATTGTGCACTGTCTGCAGCCATGAAATAAAGTCCCCTGCATTTTACCTAGCTTGGACAATCATGCTGGACACTGTACCAGGATAAAGACCAAACAGCTCTGGAGATGTCCTAGAGAAGACTAGTAAACAATGGGCCTCCATAAGAAAGATGATAGAAAAATCAAATCACACTGAAATTTATTGAAGCTTAAAGCTGCTTACAAAAATGGCTCAAGGTGAACGATTAATTTCAAACCAGGCCAAATTGAGGAAAAGAACTTTGATGCACACACCAATTTTGTTCCTCAAAGTCAAGAATTGCCTAATCAATAGTAGTGCTAAAAGGAGATGGGCGCTCTCAGGGGTACCATTACAAGGAATTGCACTGGGTTTTAGCCACCTGGTTCCCAATTGCTTTAATAGATGTCACATGGCTAAAGCCCAGTCTAAAGCTTTAAAACCTTACCCCTCGATCTTCGTGAGCATCCACTGCTGTCAGGTGGCAAATGCAAAACAGCAGGAGGGTCTGTGAGATTTACTTCTGTATTGACCAGTACTAGAACATGCCCAGGAATTTGTGCTGCTGTTGCAAGTGTCAGTTACTGGGTGAAGAAGGCAAAGCAGAAGAGGATAAAAGGGGTAACAGAGAAAGTGAAAGAAACTATACTTAACCCTTCCTCTGTTGATGTGTTAGTCGTCTGCTTCATGTACTCACATTGCTGTGCTAATCCAATCAGCCCTTCTCTTCCATTAGCTAAAAACAAACTAGGACTTTTTAGGTAATGCTCTGATTGCTCCCCACATTCCAAATTGTGCTCAAAATCTTAATGGAAAACCTTCAAGGGGTTTAAGATTTTAAATCAAATAAAGAAGCAGACAAAAGGAGAAAAATCCAATCAGAGCAGAAAGGGTTGTCTTATACAGGAACTGATTTTCTTTCCGTTTTCACCAGCACCAAATCCACAGGAGCAGCAGCTTGAGAGACACAGCAAGCAGACAAAATGGGACAGGAACAAAGATTTTCTTTTGTGGCCATATTACACATAATTTTACGCAAGGAGAAGTGGCATTCTGTCAACAAGACCTAGGCGTGACTTGGTTTCTGGGTCTGCTAGTGGTCAGCTATGAGTCTCTGCTCCCCTTTTCAGGCAGCTTCCACTGCTTCAAAGCCCTCCAGGAATGGGACTGCCCTGGTGTACCTAGAGGAGAAAAATGGGAGTTGGCCTTGGTAGCAGCCTCCTCGCAAGAGTTCACATTGGGATGGGGCTCTCATAGAACATATGACTGCCAAGTAATAGAAACCACTTTTAAAGGAAAGTGGAGAAATTAAACTGCTCCCAAAGTGGAAGTGGATGGAGAAAAGGAACAGAGAAAATAAGTAAAGCAAGGAACTTAAAAAAAAAAAAAAAAAAAAAAGACAAAAAAAA
>VZRU01001954.1:37995-79902 GCA_013398155.1 Pedionomus torquatus
CAAACCTGGAACAAAACATAAGCTTGCCACTTATGAAGAGCAGGAAAAAAAAAAAAAAAAAAAAATATATATACACATGAGCCTGGACATATTTCACAGTATGGCCCATTGAGCCCTACAAACATTGTATGTGCTTTGTAATAATAATTACTTTTTTCAAAAGCACCAAAATGCCCTGAGCCAAAGCAAAACTGCATACCATAAGAAACTGAGAGTGTTGAGATGTCTGTTCAAATGAAGGACAGAAGTCTCATGAGGAGGTGGAAGATGATAATTGCAGGTCTGATCCAGATTCCATTAATTTCATAAGCTTTGAATCCAACTATGAGTGTAGGCCTGGCTAATGAGCCACAGAGTATTTGCAAGTGCTACTGTTACGCTGGATTTTGCAGTATCTCTCTTCATAGACATTAGAGCCAAACCACATCAGTTCCCCTTAGTTGAGCTGGATTGGCACTTTGGAAATCCTAGTGCACAGGAAAGGTTTAAATCCTCACATTTGAAGAGTAAGAGCAACATAGTGCTCAGCTACTGGCTAAAAAATGGCTCAAGAAAAATGAAGGTAGAAGAATTGCCAGAAAAAAGAAGAAACAATAAGCAATAACATGCAGAGAGAAATGACACAGAAAAAAAGGTACAGCAGGGAAGGGAGAATAGGAGATAGTATGGGATACAGTGGGAGAAATTAAATTAATCAAAAATGAGGAAAAGGATTAAGGAAACAGAAACAATGAGAAACAGAGGAGGGTACTAAAACTCAAAGGAAATACAAACAAGAGGCGAGAGCTATATTGGAGGCAACAGAAGGAAATAGTGAGGCAATGAGAGAGAGAAAGGAAAGTGTGGGGCGAAAGTGTGAAGACCTAAAAATGGCAAGACATAGGAGAGAAAATGGGAGAGAGAAAGAAAGAGAGTTAAAGGGAAAGAATTGTATAGGGGAAGGACCAGAAAGAGAAGGACAATCCTAGGGAGCCTGCTGTGGTGGGTCGCAGAAGAGTTCACAAGCCCATGCACTCCAACTATTTCTTTTTGATTCTGTGTCATTGTCAGGCTTCAGACTGCAGCTGCAAATTGTTTGTCTGGCAGTTCTGGTAGGTTTGATTCAATAACTCCTATAAGAGGGCAGGCAGGATATCAATGCTGCTTTATTGCCTTTTTCTCTGCCTACAATAGCAATCCTCCAGTTATACAGTATTATAAAGTGCCATCACTGGGGGTTGTATCTCAGCATAGTCACGTCTCATCTTCCTAGGACATAATAAGCTGGCGAAGGTAAAAGTCTGAAGGTATGTGAGCTTCATGAAATTATTAACATTGAAGCTTAAAGATTGGCATTAGGGACTGGCACTGAGCAAACAACTTTTTTCCCAAGTGAGGGGTAGCCACATCCTGCAGGACCAGGATGTACCACCAAAATGTACTTGGTAATCTGTGTCAAGACTCACTCCAGCCACAACCTGACAAAACATTAACACTCCAGAAAGCTGCAACCACTGCTGGGGAACAGAAAAAATAACCCATGCAGTCCTGTCAGTTGGGTAACTTTCACACCTCTCCAAATTCTTTGGATGTGAGCCTTTTAAAAATAATCACACAGCAACATTTAACATAAGGTTGGACTGACTGACATGGACTTACTATTTTTCCTCCTTGAAGTTGGCTCCTTCAGGCTGTGAGGGTGTCCCTCACCAGGCTGACACAGAAAAATCTCTCCAGCCTTGAGTGTGCATGATCTGCCAATAAAAAGGGGCTTTCAGTTACACAATGCTGTCAAATAGCACCTTTTACAAACACTAAATTCAAGTTAAAAGTGTGACAGCCAAACAGGAAAATCATCACAGAGAAAACTGCCTGTGAGGCATTTTATTGGTGTGTCTTTTAAAAACGAAAAACTCCTGGCACATTGTTCTGGTTAAAGCTACACAAATCAGAACAGAACTTCTCATTCAAGCCCAGTCATTACAATTATTGGGAGTAGCTGTGTAGAAAGAGACCCATTTTTTTCACTTAAACTGTCACTTTCACATATATACCATGCATATATGAAACCCCCTGTTTCAGTGTAAAAATCTTGGTGGACGTCTTTAAAGTTGTGCTTAGAAATCTTTGTGACTATACAGTGCAGTTTATACCATATATTTCCATCATTTTGAGTCACGCTGTTCAGTCTCCTACTTACTCTTAATAGATTAATTTGCGATTGCTCCCTCGACATTTCAGCCTTTCATGATGGAGAGTAATTCCTCTCATTTCACTCATCAAGGCTCCTTATAATAATGAAAGTTCCCTCAGGTCACCTCTATTGCGCCTTATTTCCTTAACCCCTTTAGCCTTCCCCTCCAATGAGTGTTCTTAAACCTGGCGCTGTCTGGACTAAGGCAAAAATAAAATTTCTCCTGCAAGGCAACTGCAATCAAATCTGTATTGCATTGGTTCTATAGAAAATGTGAGTACAGACACATGATTTTGATTCTCTAACACCTTTACATTGTCATAATATCCTATTTGTTTTTTTCCCAAGCAGTCATACACTCAGAACTACTGGGATTTTTCTCTAATAACCTCAGATCTCTATTTTCTTTGGTACACTGAATAATATGAACTCTGCTGTGGTTCACTAGCTCTAGACTTACTGTTATAGCCACTAAAAGATCCAAATCCTCCTTGGCTTGGCAAGCATTGCTTCTTACTGTTTGCTTAATCTTTACATTTGGCAGAATAATCAATGTCTGCTATTTTACTTGTTATAAACTTTCAGAATAAAATTGATAGGCAAAATTCTGAGCTGCTGTAAGTTGGTATGTCTCTAGCATCACTTCCCTGGTCCAGCTTCACACCTTAAACAGATGCTCCGAAACAAACCTGGAGGGCAAGCTGCCAATTCAAATATTCCAGTTGATACTTATGAGCAATGGCTGTTTCCTAAGTTTTAGCCCTGCTTCATGATTTACATGAAACGTAGGGGAAAGTCTTCAGGGAGGCAGGCATGTTTGTGCATTGTGGGAGAGGTATGGCTCTGGGTGCAAGTGAGGGGTAGCTGAAAGTATAAAAAAAATAGCCTTGTTCTCCCAAGAAATCTATATTCAAAGAACAAATCATCACATTTTTTTAAAGAACAATTTTATATTGCATCATATCCCAGGATATCTTTTTTATGTAATCTGTCCATTCCACAGAAAAAAGAATGCAGCGCTAAATGCAACAATGCAGCGCTAAATAAAGCAACTACGATTCATACACACAGCCTTGAAGGTTGTGCATCTTTAGGGGGAGGAGATAACAGTTAGTTCAGAGTAATTCAGTGCTGATTGGGTTGGGGATAATTTTCTGGCAACTCAGGGTGGGATTGAGACCAAAAAATCATTTCGAATAACTACGAAGGAGTCACAGGATAGTAACACCTTTCAGTCTCTAGAGACCTAGAATTGATTTGAACTGGTCTACCACTTAAATGGAGAAAAGCTATTATCCCATCACTAATCTCTTGAGCCATTCAGTCCCACTTGAACCAATCTTTTCTTCAACAAGCTATTTTACATATTTCGCTTAGCCCACAATCTTTATGGGAGAAGCTTATCTCATGATTTGTGTAAAAAGATAAGTACTTCTCCCCTTTGCATTTCCGTTTATTCTTGGGTTTGTTGCTAGCATGACAGAACTATTAAACATGTTCCTTTTCTTTTCTCTTTATATAATCCTGCCTTTCTTGCTAGCATTTACAAAATAAGAGAATTTCTTGGTAGTTTTTGGAAGAAAACTCAGTCTAGAAGCATGTGTTTTAGAGATTTTTTTTCCACATAAATGTAAATGTATTGCCTTCAAATGTCAAAGCAGTCATCAGTATAAAGCCGATACCTCCTCAATAGCTCTGCAGCCCAAGAAGGGTCAAATCCAGGATTTTCAGAGTAAGAACTTAAGTACAGCATTGCTACATACCAAATTTGCAAAAGTAGTCTTCATTTCTAGGTGCATTCACAGCTCCAGAAGGTGGACACAGTGTCCAGAAGCATACAAAGAAATTGTAAATAATAAGTAAGAATATCTTAAAAATTAGGCCTTTGGTGACTGCTACTGGACTTGCAAGAAATGAAGGCATCCATATTGGAAAGCCATTTATGAAATGGGGACTGCAAATGAGGCCATTATGTCTGTGGTAGAGCAAAGGTGAGAGCCAGCAAGGTGGCAGATGTGTCTTGCTGACAGGGCCACATACCAGCCCAGCAGGAGAACTCTTTCTGGCGAGAAAGGAAACACAGGCTCATGCTTAAATCTCTTGACTTCTCTCACTGCTTTTCCACTATCGCCTGTGCTCAGAGGAGCCTGTTTTGTCTACTTCACGCTTTCTCTTCGCTGTGCATTTTCTCTGTAGTTTCTCCCACCGCTGAATTTACTCAGCCTCCTCTGTCACTCCTGGAATGAGAATCCATGCCTCCAAAAAACTCCACTTCCTTCATTTCAGGCAGCTAATCCCCCTCCCGCTCACCCTGCCGGTTACACTGCTGGAGCAACACTACTTTGATACCGTTCCTCTGGCAGCAATTAGAATCAAATCAGCAGCAAGCTGTTTATAAAAAGGGATGTTGCTATAATGACACTATCAATTCTTCCAAACATTGTAGCTATTTATCAAGTGATTAAAGTAGAGTAACTTACTCCAGTTTTACTAGCCTATTTTCTATTGGAACTTAAAAGGTTTTACTGCCTCAAGAATGGCACTTGGACTGCTAATAATTTTGATTTTATTACATTATCATATTTTTTAGATTTATTTCTAGGTTTTGCATAAGATTCAAATTGTTACCCAGTTTATAAAATAAGATAAATTTATCTTGGTCAAAAATCACATTAAGATAATTATCTTGCCCTTTTGGCAGATAATGTTGTTTGTAATATATTGAAAATGCTTATTTTTTGTTTTTCTAACCACTCATTCTTGCAAAAGTGGCAAATTTTTCCCTGATACAGGCAGCTCTATCTCCCTCACACTGTCAAGAGCTGTCATGTCTCCTCCCATTTTCGCATCTCCATTAGGAGAAAACCAAACAAGAAGTGCCTACTTTTGGCTTGCCAGCAAGCTACCGTGGACACCTGTATTGCTGGAAGGCATTGCAGGGCTGACTTGTCTACTGGTTGCGTTATGCTGCAGTGTTGGACACTTGAGGGGAGTGCCTACTCAGGTAGTCCCACACTACAACTATCATAGAGTCATAGAACAGTTAGAGTTGGAAGAGATGATAAAGATCATCAAGTTCCAACCCCCCTGCCATGGGCAGGGACACCTCCCACTAGAGCAGATTACTCAAAGCCCCATCCAGTCTGGTCTTGAACACTTCCAGGGATGGAGCATCCATGACCCTAGAGAAAGCAAATAACACCTGCCCTCTGCACTGCCCACAGGTCTCTGGGGAAAGTTATTTATCTGAGCTTTACCTTCAAATATCCGAACATCTATCTTAAACAGCCTCAAGTACCTTGGCTCTAAAATGTCTGAAAAGCCACCTATAATGTCCATCGTTAGAATTTTGATTAACTGGAATTAGATTTTTCAATTTATGGGAAACTGTGACATTTAAAAAGCACAAATTCATAACTAGATCAAACCTGAAAGATACTTTTTGAAAGAACTCCAAATAGTGCTTGTTTAGGGGGGGAAAAAAAATTAATGTCTGGACAGTTAAAGTTTCAAATTTTATTTAGAATGAGTGGCTTTTTCTTTGTGCATATACAGCATTATTATAAAATAATAATAATTTACACTCACATGTTTTACTTTGATGTCAATAACTAGTTAAAATAAAATAGGCCCTCCTACTTTAAAAATTATATGTATATTTTAAAGTATATGTGCTGCTTAGTACTGATGGAAATAACTCTGTTACAAATAAAGTAAGTGACATTCTGGTGCAGAAAAAGGATAGCAATACCCTGAGTTTTGAAGAGGGTGAAGGAGAATTTTTCAATTATGCTAATATGCCAGCGTATTGAGAACTCACGACAGAGGTACCAACAGACATTAGATAATAACTGAAAGGTTTCAAGGTATGATGTAGAAATGTGAATAATTTCACTGAAAAAAAAGTGCTATGTCTAGGAGCTTTATAGAAGCAATTCTCTCCCTGTATTTTTCCCCATTTCTTGCTCAAGGGCCCAGGAAGCTGTACCCCATCTTTTTTCTGCTTTAATACAGACAGAGGAAAAATAGCAACTCAAAATTGGAGAATGCCTAAGAAAAGTCCCAAAACAGAGCTAAAAAATTGTCCTTGAGAAATTTCAGTTTGGGATTGAAGTGAAGATCAGTTTACATATTTGTGTTATTTCTGATGACGATTCTATGGAATATACAAGGACAGAAATTAACTCATTTCTAGAGAGAAAACCTCTACTTTTCTCCTTCACTGTTGCTCAGAACCCAGGCAACACTAACCCCCTTTGTATCCTCCACAGCCACACAGCCAGCACACACAGCACAAGCCCAGTACAAGGGAGGCAGCTAAGGTTCCCTGTGTTGAGAATGGGTTTAGTTCCATGGATTTCAGTTCAGTGATAGAGAAATCACATCAACAATTTATATAAATCACAATCCAGATGAGTTGGCAATAAAAGTTTGACTGCTTTGCATATCCTGTATCTCTGAACAGTTTTTCTCCTGTAATGACACAGTGAAGAAGCTGATGATCATAAATATGGAGTGTATCACCCTGTCCTTTAACTCCCTCCGTGTTGCTTCTGCAACATAATACATGCATCTCAAATAAATTAAACATGTGACATCATGTTCATGGTGATTTTGGGTTGTCAAAATCCTGGGAAACCAAAACGTTGAAAAATCACTTGTCAAAACGTTCTGGGACGAAGTAGTTAAGCTGTCATCAACAGCTTAAACACTGTTTATTTGAATATGTAAAGCCACTTTTTGAATAAACAGAGTCTGTTGATCAACATTCTTTCTCCAGATGTCTTAATTCTGCCTCCCTGACCTCCTGGGAAAGAAAACTTCACGTGAAGTGTGAGGCCATAGACACCCACAGTGAAGTAAGTGCACTGTTCTACTGAAAAGACTGATTTGACAAAGTATGGCAATGGCATTAACATGGTACTACAGGATTATTACTCTGCAGTGACCATTATTTGAAATGGAGTTACTCTGTGCTTACCACAAACCAGCAAGTAGCATTTTGCAGTAACACAATAAATAACCCATGTCATCTCTCTATCTACACCTTTTGCAGGAACAGATACAGACCCAATCTAAAAACAAATCTAAAAGTGCTATAATAATACCGGAATGACATGCCTCTTAAGCTGTTTACAGCTGACAGAATAAGTGAAATGGTTTGACAAGGAAGAACACAGTATGTGTTGACAGCCCTGCTTAGTTCATATTTGAAAGGCAAAATTAAAGTCATACTTTTACAAGGTGGAGAATTCTGCTCACTTGAAGGACATTCTCTTAAGCAAGGCATGGTATTAAGCCTCTGCCACCCTCCTCCTCCTGTCTCCCATTTTTATGTGTAGGCCACTAAGTGGCACACCTCAAAAAACAGTCTGGACTCCCTATCTCAGTAATTGCTTGTGAAAACATATCATTTAGAAGAGTATGGAGAAAGAGCAACAGCAAGAGCAGCCATAAACATTCACCCTCCGTAATTTAAGGGAGCACGGCAACATATGGGCAGCATTTGGCTTTTCTTACAGCAGGCAGCACCGTTAGGAAAAAGCAAACGTCAAACAAAGGCTGAGTACAAATCCCCTCTATCCACAGAGACACCTTTCACTTGATTACAGGATATGAGAGAAAAACATAAAAACACAGTGAATCCTACAAAAAGTAAATAAGAGCTAAGGTAGGTCAGAAGAAAAGGCTGGAGCCAGGCAGTAAGAAATACTGCCTGTTTGACTGGCTTGGCAGTATTTTCACAGCTCTAAGGCAGAGGGAGCTGAAGGCTCAAAGGACAAATGGTGGCAAATACCTGGACTCTTATTTTCAACATTTTCACCTTGTCCTTGTGAATCCTATGGGATAGAGGTAAGCAGAGGCTGTCAGCAATGCGGTGGTTACAGTGAGAGTAGTCTGGTGATATCAGCTACTATTGAAGAGGCTTCTTCACTACAAAAGGTCCTGCTAATACTTGGCCCCTCACTATTACAGGCCATAAGAAGCCATGAACGTTCACCTTCCCTCCCTCTTTGAGAGACAGTGATTCTGTTCTCATTGGGCAGATGCACTGAAGAGGGAAAAGCTAACACCTGCTATTCCTTTTCTGTGGAGAAGCCCAGAGGTTCAGCTGCTAGCAACTCCAGCCAGTCCAGCTCTTTTAATGAGCCCTGTAATGGATGAAAATGAGTGCAAAGTTGCCAAATTAAATCATCTCACTGAGGGGAACTACCGGGAAAACATTAGGAATTTTCTGCTCTTGGAGGCACAGGATACAGATACCATTGTGTTTACTCTGGACCAGCTCAGCTGACCAAGGAGCTGCACGGTCAGTGCTCAGGAGGAAAAGGGCTGCTGGCAGCACCTTCCTTACAGGTAAGCGGAGAGCTGGATCCAACTGTAAACTCAACCCAGAGATGGCATGCGGCAATTCCCAATAGTTTCAGTTGCAGCTCCATGCCTGGAGCCTGCTCACAGGTCACAAACAGGGACTGTTCAAAACTTCAGGCTGAAGCTGCAGTTCAGAAATTGGAATGGTGCTGAGCGGAAGCGTTTTTTCAAACTAATGGAAGTTTTGCCTACATATTTCTTCCCACACATGAAGGTCATCAAATGTTTGTGTGCCAAATGTTAGAATTGATGCTATCCTAATGAACTCTGAAAACATTTTCCTGTCAAAGCAAATAGAACAAGTTGACATCACTGATCCCGACATCGACCAAAGAGAAAAAACAAACAAAGCATCAGTTCAAAAGCCAGAAGGATTTTTTTGTGCTCTAAGTTCAAGGATGTGAGTCCAGCAGTGCAATGACAAAGGGGAGCAGAGTGCAGATGACAAAAGGGTTGCGCTTACCGCAAAGGAAGGCAGTCTTGAAGGAAAGAGATTGCCTCAGCATCAAGGTCAGAATTGCCTGGGCACTACCTCCTCCTACCCCGTGGCACACATGAGATCCCTTGTGTCTGAGCTGTGCTGGGTTATCTGTAATGCATGCTAAAGGCTAGGACCTGAATGGAGAGTAAAACCTACTACTAAACCCTGTCAGAAGTTGCAAACTGATTATACTCTTAAAAGCAAGCCAGTAGCTCTTAACGGTTCTGCTGAGAAACTTTTTCTTTCCTACTGGACCTGCCTATCCTTGTGGCCTCCTTCTCCCAAACCTTCTATCCAACCATAGGCCATAGAGTGGCAACCCTGCTACAACTGGATGCAAGTTTGAAGGAAGTGTATCTTACAATTATATTGCTAAACTGGGTTTTGGGAGATCCAGGCTAATCTCTTCCTTTCAACACATTATTCCTGTATGTCCCTTGGCAAATCTGTGAAATCACTCCACATGGGAAATAACCATACCCCCTACTTTATTTCTTCTACTTGTTAGGAATGTGGAGGTGGTTCTTCTTCCTATGCAGTTTCTAGGAAAGAAGTGCCCAGTCACAATCTCTCTAGTTAGCTTGGTGATTCAGTATACAACTAATTGAAGATAATTTCACTATTCACAGGGTACAGAGGAAAAAATAGGTACTTTCTGCAGAGAGCAGAGGGGCTCTACAAGCTGGGTGAAAGCAGGTAGGTACCAGGCACTGATGAAGTTCCCAAACTAATGTTTCTCCTCAGCAGCTTTGGCCATTTTGTGAAGGAGATTTTTCACAGAAATTGCTACAGGATGGAGGTCCTGTTGAAAAGTACAGCATTAAATTTGGGAACAATGACAGAGGAACCAGAACAGAATTAAGAGGATGAAATGTACTTTGTTGTTCCCTACATCAAACACATTTCCATTTTATTTAGTGTTTTAATTTCCAGTTCTCCCATGCTCACCCTGTGCCATCATCCATGTTTTTTTGAACTGAAAGGTATTATCTCAGCTGCCATTTCTCCAAAAGTCAGTTCTAATCTCAGTCACTCTCTAGCCCTTGTAGTTTTCTTTCTCCTTGACAAGCCTGACCACTTAAATTTCTATCAGCTCAGACAACATTTACCGACATTCCTTTCTGTTCCTATCTCATTTATTCCCCTTTCCAGTTTTTGTGATGCCATCATACATCTATGCCAGCACGCAGAGCATGCAGCAATAGACATATAGATCCTGCCTGTGTTCAGGAAAGGGGAAAGGTTGAAGTGAATAACATCCTGTGTATGAATGATTCCCTTGCTTGCTATACTACAGTGAGCTGTGCTTTCATATACTGTGATGGATGTGAGTTATGGGTCACTCTCTCACTTGTGAAAATAAATGTACAACACTTGCCAATTGTTACACTGTGTATTACAAAATTCTATCACTTAAGATTTAACACTTTAAGATTTAACACTTTTAAGATTTAACACTTAGCAGACCCATCACACAAACAATACAGGTAGAGTATGGCAGCTCTAACACCAGGGTTTTGTTGTTGAGACAGACAGATGCGAAAGGACCCTTAGCAATAAAGTGGTGTTACATTATTTGGAGGGGGACATTTTATGGACAAAAAGTTCATCACATCCAGAGTTTGCCTTAGGTGCAGTGGACTTAGCATGTGCTAAGTAATGGTTAAGTGACTTGCTGAACTCGTCTAATAGCACAAAACACTCCTGGCTCTATTTGCTTGTTATTTACATCTCGAGGCATTGATTGAAGTCTGTAGTGTCCTAAATGGCCTGGAAACCAGTTACATAAGAGATATCATCTCTCCTTAGAAATCTTATGTGGTAATTCAGAACTACCAGTTGTTCTTGCTTTCTTTTCTTGCTTGGACAGTAGGGTGTTTTTAATGGGAGATGTGTGAGCCTGGGACGTGTCCTCATCAGCCTTCATACACAACAGTGCTTCGGGGGACTATTTCAAGGGGAAAGACAAAGCTGGCTTCTTCTGTATGACAAACATCAGTTAATCTCTTGAGCGATATTTTACTTCATGCTAGCGACAGAGGACCTGGTTGTGATTGGCCATGTGTTCAGGAAAGCTATTCCAGAAGCCTTTTTCTCTTCTTCCTATAACCACAGAACCAGTGTGAAGACTGAAAAATCACACTTTTGAATGAATCACATGTCCATAAAGTCTGAACTTTCCTTGCGTCCAGCTGATGTCACCAGAGAGACTGGAAACCCTTGCTGATCCCAATTCCAGCAAGGCTCTCTTAAAATATTCACAGTGTCACTAGCACATCTTAGCTAACGAGAGTGGGTCCTGGCCATTTGTATTTTGTTTACAATCATGCTTTCCATTTCAGGTTCATTTTAACTGGTATTTTAACCAGATACCTTTATCTGCTTTCTTCAAGGGAAGCATATACATGAAGTACACAAGATTGCAGGTTTTTAAGATTAAATGCTATAAACACAGATTAAATTATATGCTTTTTATCCCTTTAAGGAACTCTTGTTCATGACATTCTGTTCCAAGTTTAAAAAAAACCATTTGCACTTAGAAGCATTTAAAACACAGTAAAGGGGTAATGCGTTTCATAGAATACCAGGTTGGAAGAGACTTAAAGGATCATCTGGTCCAACCTTTCATGGCAAAAGCATGATCAAGACAATATGACTCAGCACTCTGCCAAGCTGAATCTTAAGTGTCTGATTATGGGGATTCCATCACTTCCCTGGGGAGATTATTCCAATGGCTGATTGTTCTCATTGTGAAAAATTTTCCTCTTGTGTCAAATCTCCCTTGGAGTAACTTGCACACATTACTTCTCATCTTTTCCATGTGACTCCTTGTAAAAAGAGAGTCTCCATCTTCTTTGTAGCCACCCCTTTAACATTGGAACATGGTGATAAGGTGTCCCCAAGCCTTCTCAAGGCTGAAAAAACCCAATTCTCTTAACCATTCCTCATCTGGCAGGCTTCCCAGTCCTTTGATCAACTTTGTGGCCCTTCTCTTGACCCTCTCCAGCCTGTCCATATCTTTTTTATATAGCGTGGATGAGAACTGAACACAGTATTCTAGATGTGTCTTGGCAAGTGCAGAGTAGCGTGAGGTAATGACTTCTATATCTCTGCTGGTGGTGTCCTTGTTGATGCAACCCAGCATTCTCTTGGCTTGCTTCGCCGCTGGAGCACACTGTTCACTCATGTTCTGCTTGTTGTCCATCAGGACCCACAGATTCTTTTCCAGAGAGCTGCTCCCCAGCCACGTAGATCCCAGTCTGTTTTCCTAGGTGCAAGACCTTATACTTGTCCTTGTTGAACTTCATACAGTTCTTGTTAGCCCTGTCTTCCAGCCTACCCAGGCCTTTCTAAGAGGTGGCTCCTACTTCTGAAGTGTCTGCTTCTCCACTTAGTTTGGTATCATCAGCAAAATTCATTAGGGTACAGTTGATCCTATCATCCAGATAATTTATGAAGATATTAGACAGTACTGGGCCCAATACTGATCCCTGGGGGACCCCACTTGTGGCATATTGCCAGTTTGACAAAGAGCAATTTATTACTACCCACTGCACAGACCACCTGTCTAGGCTGTAATGTACCAGATGCACCAGGCTCTCTAGAAGGAGGCTGTAGGGAACCATATCGAAAGCCTCAGGGAAATCCAGGTAGACAATGTCCACTGCTCACCCTGCATCAACCTGGCAGATTACTTTGTTGTAGAATGCAATCAGGTCTGCCAAGAATGATTTGTCCTTGGTGAATCTGTGCTGTCTTTTCCCAGTTGCATCCTTCATTTGACTTTTGATAGCCCCAAGGAGGATTTATTCCATAACTTTGCCAGGGATTGAAGTAAAACTGATGGGCCTATAATTTCCTGGATCCTCCTTTAAGCTCTTCTTGTAGATGAGAATGACATTAGCTTTCTTCTGCCTTTTGGAACATGCACTGCCCTCCATGACTTCTCAAAGATTATGGAGAGTGGCCTCACAATGATGTCAAGGAGCTCTCTTAACACCCTCAGGTGGATAACATCAGAGTCCATGGATTTTTAGGGTTGAAGCTTCTGTAATAGTTCGCATACCAACTTTTCATAATTATTATTATTACTACATTATAATTATTATTTGTGGACATAATTGGCAACAGAGAGCTCAGGTCTGCCTCCCAGCTACCCACAAACCGTAGAAGGCAGCAGAGGCAACACCCAGGGCAGCTGAGCCCCCTGAGGGCAGGGCTGCGCAGGGCCCTCTGTGGAGTACCAGAGGGATCCCCAGCTGGGAGGAACAGTGATCTCAGCACAACTCTTCTCAAAAGCAAAAAACTGACACTTAGGGAAAACAACAAGGAAATCATTGCTTTAATCTCTGTTTCCATGATGTGAATAAAGACTGTCTGGTCACCTTCTTGAGAGGAAGCTTGATTGCTTGCCTTTTTGGTAAGGCTACCCAGATGAAGAGGAACTGAGAGAGACAAATAGCCACCCACAGGATAACAGCCTCAGTGGGTTATTTTGCTCTTTACTTTAGTTCACTGGCTTAAAAGGGTCAGCAACCTTCATCCTGAGGACGCTATTAAAGAAATAGCTTTGAGCAAAACATATAATTAACCTTTGGAACTCACTGTAGCAGGATATCATTGAAGAAGCATATGAGAGAGATTTTAATTTTTTAAAAAGAATTGTATATAAGCAATTCTGAATATGCAACCAAATATTATCAATATTTTCACTATAGAGATTTTACTGTTAATGGCCACTAGGCACTGTGCTTCTGGGAATTAAGAACAAACAAAACCAGAGACTAATAACAAATCCTTCAGTAACCAAATGCTAGATGAGTATGATGGATGAAACCAATAAGATGAATCTAGAGACTGCTCAAAGTCTCAGAAACAGCTGCTTGCAGAGGCAGGAATAGAAACTACAGTTGGTGAATGGGTATTTGACCTATTCCATAATGGTAATTTTTGTGTCCAGCTCTTTGCTTCATGTCCACTTACTTGCTAGATCCCAAGTGATGATCCCTCACAACTTCAGAAAGGTTAACCAAAAGTACATAAAGACTTAACAGGCAAATTGAAAGCAGCGTACATATAGAGAAGTTCTCAAATGGAAAGAATCAGCAACCAATAGGAAACATTCTCTTTTACTATGTAGGAGACTCAAACAGTTTCTTCTAAGAGCTCAAATGATAAACCTGTCTGAGAATGACATCCTGTAAGTGACTTCTGTCATATTTAGAAAAAATGTAAAATCCCTGGGTTAGAGGGACAGGGCCACAGACAGAAGCTGCAAGAATATGCTGTCATTAGTAGTACTTTGAAGCAGTAACTCTCCTTCAAGACACGGAAGGTCTGAAATGTGCAACACATGCTGAACCATCAGGGTTATGGCAGCAAGAGGGCACGATAAGAATCTGTGCAGACAGGATGCCACAACTTCTCACATTTTGTTACCATCATCATCAAAAATATGCCCCATCTTTTGCCCCACTGGGTGAACTTATCAGATGCAGAAATTGCATATGTTTCTAGTGCTATGTAACTTTTTGTTTTGTTTTGTTTTAACGATTGCACACCACTTAATTTTTATGAGCTTGATTATGTCATTAAGCCACATTCCAGCAGAGGACTGAGGTGAAAAAGCCTCTCCAGGGAGGATGCAGCAGAAGAAAAAGCCTCTGGAATGTGCAGGAGTTGAGCAAATTCTTTCTAGGCATGTGTTTGGCATTACATACAGCTCTTGCTCTTCCCAGTGGAAAAGCAAATCTGTGAGCCCATGGCTAGGAAGTTTCAGCCTCCTTCAGCATGTTGTGCCCAGGTGTGAGAGGGGGCTGATCCAAACCCACCTTCAGGCATAAGAGTTGCAGACCTTTTCATGAACAAGTTACTCAAGCTGGGTACCTGGTTCCTTGGCCACCACTCCACCACCAAAACCTGGGTTCTTGGGAGGGACAGAGATCATGTATCCCATGTATGATAAGTCAGCCAGTACTGGCAAGTTTATTTTTAAAAATTCGAACTTGCTCACTCTAGAATATGCATCATGACTTAAACACTAAAAATATTAAATTCAGACCTGCGAATGAACTGCTCCTATCACCTGCCCAATAGACCAAGCCATACCTAACACTGAAGGTCATGAATTCCTTCAACCTGTCTCCTTCCCCAGTGACAGAAACAAGAACAGGAGCTGGTGCAAGCTTAATTGGGTAGGGGGATGATCAAACAATATCTCGTGGCTCTATTACACTAACTTCCTTACCCTGCTTTACTTTAACTCTTTCCCGAAGTGGAGAGCAGAACTCTGCCTTTTCAGGAGGCACTATGTACGAACCACCAAGCCCCAGGCCTATTGTACCTCAACATCCTGATAAGCAAGCACTTCTCCTTTCACTTCACTTTCCAAATGAAAGGACTGTACACATTCTTAGAAGAACAAGCTTTTAGTACCTTTGAGAAAGCAATAGAAATGGCATAAAATAATGTTCATAATATTTGAGATCCTTGGAACAGCTTCCACGCAAATTCCATGAGGTGCTAAAACTATTCCTGTTCCTCAAAAGCAGCTTCCCCCTCCTCACTGCTGTTACATAATGAAATGTACCTGCATGTTTCCAGCAAATAGGTACAAGTCCTCGCTTTAATCCTTGAATATGAAAACATTTCCCTCAGACTTCCTTTTAGAAAGAATTTTGCAGTCCTAAAACACACTATGCACCACCTGGGCTTCCCAGAGTCTACCATCATAGTCCCTGCAGCAAACAACCAAGCCTGGGTCTGTGCAGCATCTACCACCCCAGCTCTAATGGGGAGAGGTGCTGGCTCTGCTTCCTGAGAAGTGCCACAAGCTGTAGCTTGTTTCTTAAGTGGTCCAAGTGTCAGTGCAGCATCCCCAGAGCAGAGCCAGGAGCCTCTCCCAGGACAGCACCCTCAGCTGCTGAAGGCTACCTGACCTCTTCAGTTAGAGCACAGCCCCTTAACTTCATTCTCTCCTTGACTCAGCTCTTTGGGGTGACCACATCTAGCCTGTGGTGTGGAGGCAGCAGAGGGACAGACCAGCTGCTCATGTTCCTATTCCAGCTGAGCTGTCCTGGGTTCTCCCCTGCCGCTTGCCCCTGTACACAGTAGTTGTGCAGTTTGGACAATCAGTCCATGTTTCCCTTCCTTCTGTCCTCATCTTCCCTTCCTTCTGGGTCCCAGTCAAAAGATGTCTGGGCAGGCCAGAGGGGAAATTCAAGCTGAATTCAGAAACAAAAAATACACCCCATCCCCAAGAACCAGAATGAATAAGAAATGCCCATCTTTACTAATAACTTTTCTAAATCACACTACCAAAAGGATCACCAAAATGACTAGGGCAGCTAGTACTCCTACACTTTCTCTCCTGCCAAATACTAAATCGGCAGCACTCTACAACACGCAGCTGTCCCCAGCCCCCACAGAAATGCTGTCCCAGCGATCCTGAGCAGAGCCCCGTGCAGTTTTGCAGCGCTGCCACCCAGGAGGGCTCCTCCAAGGTGAGGGATAAAGGAACAGCAGGACTGATACTGTGTCTAATGGGGCACAAGGTTCCCTCGGCACAAGTCCCCCAGCTAATGAACAGCACTGCCCCAAGTGCAAACAGCCGGGAAAGGTTCTGTTTTCAAAGCAAGCGCATTGCACTTCAATGAAGATTTTTTCCCCCCTAAAAAGTTTTAATATACACACTAAATTAAGCTTGAGAAAAGGGGACATTTCATCTTTAATCTATTTACTTCTGAATATTTAACATACAATTCTGGCACCAATCACCAGATTTAACTGGAAAATTACTCACTAATCTGTTTGCTTATTTGGAATAATTGGGTAGGCTGCCAGGGAAGAGGATTTCCTACCCTGTTTAATATCTCAGTTAGTAGTCCAATTTCAGCTTGGCGGCATAATTACTCTGACAGAGCTGTAGCCACAGGGCCTGTGAGTGGGGCTGCTTTTTAAACCGTAAATTATGGAGGATTAGCATTTATGAATTTTAAATCAGGGCTGTGGTAGGAGACACTAAAGCTGCTTAGAGCTTGCAAACCACTGCATTCAATCACCAGTCATTAACACATTCCTTCCCAGGACTTTCTGCAATCACATTTAATAAAAAGGTATTTTTAATTTGCTTTAGAATATTGTGGCTCTGTGTCTCCAGCCTAACACCAGGGATAAGGAGATCCACTTTCCAGAAAAAAAGCATCACAATTTAATCTGACCCTGGTTTACCTCCCACATGAGATGTTAAAGGGCTACCTCCTCTGCTTGATTCCTACTGTTTCTTCTACCAGCTGGAGAACACGTGGTTTGATCCTAACTATACTTAAACGATTACAAAAATTAAAAACTGATGAAAATCAGAGCTGCAATGTGGCTGATCAGCAGAGATTTGAACTCTGCCTTCCCTCTAGCTCAGGAGCTTTGGCTTGTGAGCTCTCCACTGTTGTGTTTGCCTGTCAGGCTCAAGATGAATCACTATGGGGTAAATCCTTCCTTTGATGTAGGCATGTAACTTCTTTTAAGGCCAATGAGAGTTATGTACATGCACTGAGGGCAGAATATTTTATGCTCTGAAGAAGTAGTCTTAGGAAAAAAAACTCTGCCAAAAATCACACCGCTTTGAACTTCGGACTTGCTCCATTCAGGAGTTTAAAGAGCTCTGAAGCCATAAGACATGCATCCAAATGCAAATGCTGAGCCCTTCCTCCTCCTAAAAATGTGCATCTCTCCCTCTGTGAGCCTACAATCCAGCAAGGTATTTAGTGCTTCACATGACTGTTTCAAAGTCCAAAGACACACATAGGAAACCTACAATTTTTACAGTGAGAGCTTCTATATATTAAATTATGCCTATATATTTTAATAAAAATACATACATATATAAAGCCTCGTAGCACAAAACAGAACAAAGACATAAGAGAAAGCTATATAAGAAAAGCAAAAAAAGGTGTCAAATCAGTCAGAGTAAAACTCGATACAGCAGCATCATTAATGACACATTAGTCATTAAAATCTGAAGTAAACACAGGCAAGTTAAAAAGAAGCCTGACCAAACTCCTCCCACAGTATCCTCATGTAATTATCCCAGAAACTCAGAAGTGCTCTGAGCTCTCAAAGCCACCTCCAGGAAGGGACAGGAAGAATTCCGCTGCCATTGCATGGTGATGGGGATTTGTATACCCTCCTCAGAGTCACTCAGCATTGACCTCTGACATAAGCAGGATATCAACCGATGATGCATTACGCTGCAATCAACAGTGCTATTCACTGAAGCAACCAGATGATTTAAGGTTCCCAAACCTCAATGAAAGTCGCTGAAAATTAGGCACTTTGAAAAGTCGACACTTTTGAAAATGCCTTTTAATCTCCTAAATTACTCATGCTTTTGAAAACTTTACTCATGCTAAGTACTTTGGGGGCCTCAGTCAGTGAAAGCTAAACTGAAAGACGCTAAGGAAGGACCATTTACACAGAACCCTGCTCAGTTCTTATCTCTCCTCTATCCTCCTAGCAACAATAGACAGAAGGAAAGCAGAGCTCTTGGCAACACCAGCCCCGTGCCAAGAATTTGTCTGACAGAGTGGCAGGTCCCCAGGCTCTATTAAGGCAACTCAGACAGATGGATTTTCTTCCCTACTGCACCCAGGGTAGACTTTTTTTAGCTGGCTTCCTGTCTCTGAGGGCTGAGAGGTGTTACCACTTCTCCCCAAACTACAAGAAAGATGCAGTCCTTACTGTCGCAGGAGGAACAGCTAGATTACTCCTTGAACAGTGCAAACTGTCCAGGTCTCAGGCACCAGCTCTACACATTGCTTCTCCTTCTACCTCTTCTTGTCTGCACACAGACAGAAAACATTTCTTAATTCTTCTGTTTGGCTGCCCCACAGCATTCTCACTGATGCTACCCACACACGCACTCTATGTGTATGCATATAACAAGGACAAGTGCTATAAAAGCAGGGTAGAAGCAGCATATGTTTGGCATTCGGAGGTTGAGAGGTGTTTTTAAGTGTTTTTTGTCCCTCTGAGGAGCAGTTAGGGGGCAAGGAACAGACATATACGCAGGTGACCATAATGGAATGCTCTCTAGAGTATATATATGTGACACGACTTAGTGGCTTGTCTAGATCATGGATTGAGATTTGGGTAGATGGCAAGACCTTGTCATAGAGTTATGTCTAAGCCTGGTCCATGTCAGATTAAAAACAATGTCACCACAGGAGCTTCAATATGTCTCAGGACTCACCTAGTTCCTAATGAACTAAAACAGTGCCCAACCTCTAACTGTAAGAGCTATTCTTTGCAGGCAAGAACAGAGGCACAGTTGGCCACCCATACCTGATCTAAAACACTTCTTCAAACACACTCATCCATATCGTACTGTGGGAGGGGAAAAAGGCATGATGAATAGAACTGTAAAGAAGCCATTTCAGTAGTTGTGCATTGTTTAGAAAAGTACCAACCGGAAGGACATTCCCCAAAGGGTTGTTTGAGCTGGCTTCAGGAGAGTTGCTGTGATCTCTGCAAAGAGAACATAAGGGCTACAGCAGAGATCAGATTCCAAACCCTGATGCCCAAAGTCTGAAAGGAAAAAATCTAAGCAATTTCAATTCAACTTCTACACAGCTTTAATTTTTTAGTATTTGGGCAAAGAGCTAGGGCACTTTCTTATTCCGCTCTATACTATGTAATTGCCTCAAAATGTTGGCTGCAGCCAAAAGTTAGTCCTCATAAATCAAAGGAAGAGGAATCTTCTACATTTAATGTTTATATTGTAATATTTCTAAATATATCAAAATCCTTTCTTCTCCCACAGGGTTTCTCTCTGTGGCTCTGAAAGTATCTCAAAACTTGCAAAAGAAGAAAACACTTCTTCCCCAAAGGCAAGTAGGAGGGAGGGAGGTTGTGCTGAATGTATATAAGAGACCGATATAACTTTGACTTAGAAATCTCTCTTCAGTAGGCTTAATATGCTTCCTCTGCTTGAGAAACGTATAATGTATAAAGCAATCCTGCCTGCCTCCTCCTCAAAGCCACCTGAACAATCTCCTTCCATTGGCCACGGGGCTTTACAAGGAAGTCCTCCATACAGCCAGGTGGCTCGGCATATGGCTTTGCTTTTCTGCCATTGCAGCTAGAAGCATTTTAGACTATATAACTACCTCTAATAGGTTGATTGCTGGCAAAGAGTGACACAGGAGATGATCCAGTATTCCTCTGGATCCCTCCCAATGCTGCACTGAGATTGAATCCTTCTCACCTTACACCTCGATTGGGAAAACAGTCAATGAGATGCTATGGACAAGAAAGTCCCTGAAGCAAACTGCATTTGATCACAAGTGGTTATACTGAGCATGCCATCAGTACAAACTAGCAAAAATAATCCAGCATACAGTATTTAACTGTGAAGGGAAGGATGGAAGGTAAATTTTATGGTGATGGCCACTAGGTACTGTACTAAATATTCTTTTGTTTTTGAAGGAAAAAACAATCTTTGCAGATGCTGCTGCATGAAGACTACGTAGCATGAGCTACGTAGAGTTCAATACTTGACAAGTTCAAAACTTGTATATAATTTTACAGTTGTGCAAACCATAGCCTTTTGGCATTAGTGAGAAGGAAGCAGAGATCGTAGGTTTCTGTTCTAAGGGAAGATGAATCAGATTAACTCATTTTACCCACCCATATCCAAATGCTTTGATGGTTGTAGAGGACAGGTTATATCCTTCCACAGAAAACAGAACCTCCTTCAGAGCATTTTACTACCACCAGCTCTACAGGCCACAGTGCATTGGCCTCTTAAGTCCTGCTTCAAGATACTGTGAAATCAAGTGTTTCACATTGTATTTTATCCTGCTTTTGATCTTATGGCACATGCTAAAATGTCTGTCTCAAAATGAGGCAGCATGCTGAATACTTTGCCATAACCTTTCATCTTCATGTGTGAATTTCCCTTAATTCTATGGAGCCAAATACTTAATGAATGACAGCTGAAACTATTTTCATTAGTGTTAAGGGGATTGCTAAAGGGTCAAAGCTCATAAGTCATTTCTTGTGTATTGCTCAATATACCTATACACTGTAGAGGGCATAATCTCATAAAGCCCAGGTTTAAAAATAATTCTCTCATTGGAAAACACAAGGGACACATCACTGAAAAATATACTGGGTCAGGACTGCAGGTCTGTATAAATTCTGTGAGATAGAAGATCAATGAGCATGCCACATAACTGCACCCCCAGCAGCAAGAGCCTCAGCACTGTCCTGGAAGCACTGGATTTGCAGAAGTTTTCAAATGGTTTCTCTGTGCCTGTTGCATTAAGGAAGAGGAAGAGCAAAGATGATGTGAACCCTGGGAGGACAACCAAGGTAGGTCAAAAGAATACCATTCATATACCACTGCACAGGGTGAAGTCTCAGTTGTATCTTGTTTAAATGTTAAAACTCTTCAGAACATGTTTGTCTTGCTAGAAGAGTTTGAATGCCTCCCTCTGCTTCCTGGTTTAACTTGGGGAAAAACTATGGAGGGAAGGAGGAGAAGGGGTACCAGCTCAGAGAATCTCATATGGAGAGATACTGAGAGATACTGCAGTAAAAGTCTTTGAACTTCATTTTCTATGAAGGTCTTAGTGCATATACATAGTACGGTGGACTCTATGAAACTGGCAAACTTTTACCATGTTCAGATGGAAAAGCACTTCAAGCTGTAAAAAGAGTTTCTCCTCATGTATCTCCTTGCCTTTTTTCTTTTGCCAATGTCTGCCAGACGGAACTAAGCCAGATACTCGTAGGCACTGGAAATGCACTACCAAAGGAAACAGCCTTATGGAAAGGGGAGTGCAGTGTATGCAAACAGGGTCCTCTGGATGGGTTCACTCTAGCATTACTCCCTGATTATCAGGAGAAAGTCAGAAACTCTCTCTGGTCTTTCTCATGCTTCCGCACAACTCTTGTTTCTATGCTGTGAAACTCCAAAAAGCCTCCCTTAGTCTTCCAGCCTTCAAGACACAGTTTTAAGAGCAAGACTCCTCGATTGCAGACTAAAACTGATAACACTGAATGGATCCCAAGTCAGATCCACAGCTGGCGTGACTGACTTCAGTGCCACTAGACTAATTTATGCTGCCTGAGGATCTGCTCTTCCACAGTTAGTGACATCTCAATTTCCTTTTTAATAAGCAACAGGCCCTGTTATAATGGGATGTATGGAAGGAGAGATGTAAAAGCTTATAATGTGAAAATTGATTATCATGTACTTTAGACTATTTCCTGCTGTGCCCTTTGTTTTGGTATGCATGTTTCATTTCATTACTCTGAGCTGTTTCGCCGTCTCTGAACTATATTATGAAATACATTAATTATCTTGTTATCTTTGGGGCAAAACCTTCAGTACTTCTTAAAAACCACAGTCACTCAAAACCTTCTTTGGTCTCCATTAGGGATACTGGGTGTGATTAGAGAGGACGGGACTGCAGCTACATAACAACACACTCCGGTTAAAATTTTGGTTCTGTTTGTGCTTCTACAACTTAAAAAAACAAACAAAAAACAAAACAAAAAAGCAGCTCAGTGTGTGTTTGCCTGTTTTTGTTTTTTTTAATGTGCAAATAAAATTGCACTCAGGTTCCCAAATCATATGTCAAAGTGTGAACCCACAACAACTTTTCAAGGCTTAGTCATAAACTTCCAAAATAGAGGAGAAGAGAACAGAAACGACAGGTAACGTTACTTACAGCTATACCAGCATGCGCCACAGAAATATGGCAATGTCGGCATCCTGAATTAGCCTCTATATCAGATAAAAATGATCTAATACTTTTATTTTCATAAATAAATCTTAATTAAGATAATGTCTTCTCAAGCATAAAGTCAAGGAAGGTAGAAAAAAGCCTCCACAAAAATCTGTGTTACACATTCTCCCACTTTGAATTTAGGATCAGGTTGGGGTCATTTTGTAAAGAAAATAATGTTCCAGGCCCATCGCAATTTGTGAAAGTCAGGTTAGAGTAAAGCAAAATTCCCCACCGTCCTCACAAGATTTCTTGCCCTGTTCTTTTGTGAATACGCTAGAATGGGTGATGGATGGGAGGCTGCCCCTTTCTAGAGTTCTTGCTGTGTTTTGTGATAACTCATTATATTTCTTTCTTTACAAATAGCCCCATTAACGCTCCAGAATTGAACAGAATCATAAAGCTTGAAACATCCCACTCCCATTCCGGTAGAGCTAGAGGTATTGTTTCATGAATTACAGAGCTGCCAAAACCTGATTTATCCAAGCAAAGCCTTCAAAGCCGAGTCACAGAAATTTATTTATTTATTTCGGATTGTAAAAGAAAATACTTTTCACTGAGATAAGGATGATATAACCTAGCTACAGCTTTATTTAAATTGAATTATGTGTCTTTTATATTTCTTCAACAATATAGTTGATGGAAATGTTTTAGTCCTTGTTTTTTTGGGGTTGAACTAAAAACCTTATTAAACCATTTATAGAAAATTTACAAAACAGAAAAGTCAAGCTCTTTCAAAGTCTCTGTGGCCTCAATAAAACCTTATATATTCTGAGATTAGATGTCACTCTTAGTAAGATGATTCTAAACAAGACTACTATAATCCTCTCTGTTATGGAGATATTTATTTTTGTCTGAAAAACTTCAAAGCAGGCCGTGACTGATAATCAAAATCAAAATTTGCATTCCAATGAGAGTTTATTTTTAATAAAGAAAAATAATTCTCACAGTTCTTCTGTGATGGAGAACAAAGCTCACTTACTTCAAGTTTTGGGGGCTTGGGGTATGGGGTTTTGCTTGGTTTTTTTTTGTTTGTTGGTTGTTTTTTTTTTTTTGGGTTTTTTTTTTTGTGTTTTGTTTTGTGGGTTTTTTTGTTTTGTTTTTGTTTTTTTATATCTCCTATTCATCATTATTCAGTTTAGTTTTTGCTAGTTTGGAGCAGAAATTCTGCACCAAATCAGAGAACCCATCAACAAAACCCAACCATTTCTTTTGTCTTCAGAATTTTCCCCAGAATGAATGAAGCAGTCAGGGATCACCATCAATACATAGTCCTACAACTTGTGAATACTCCGTGGAGATATAATATTTTACTCCGGGAACTGGAGCTAGTTTACAGTGGTAGCTGAGACTGCATGGACAGTGAATGAACCTGTTTTTTCTGCATCACATAAAAATGTCTGATGCTCTGAAGACACTTTTGACACCTCTTTAGGGGCAGCTTAAAACACCCTATTCCTGCAGGTGTGCAGTCAGGAATACATCCCTCCTTAAAAGCCTGTGTGCACACAGCCAGGGCTGGCAGCTTGCCCCAGAGGGCTGGAACAGTGATTTTGTCCAACCTACCCCATTGCCTCTGATAAATTGCTTTTGGGAAGGAGAGCTATTTGGTAGAAAATGCAGTGCACCCTTGAGTGCCAAGACCACTGCTGGCCAGCTCTTTACAGTGGCTGTGCACAGATGAGGGAACGTGCTTTTCCATTTCCAAGTAAAGCACTAGCCTGGCCCATGTCTTTGTTGTAGCACAGATCGCTTTGTCCTTTCAGACTACCATTGTTTCTTTCCTTTTAATAGTATTAACAGATGATTAAATACCCAGAAATAACAATGCACTCAACACTGTTCATAAAACTGTATTGGGGCTTCCAGACTTCCAGGTTCTACCAATGAATGAATGCTGAAATCATGGTGTCATTCCCCTTTCTGATGCAAACCTCCTCTACAGCCACTTCAGGAGTCCTCCTGTCCTCCCAGGGACACACACACATAAAAAGGGCCTCACATCTCACAGGCGGGATAATTGAGATTTTTGTCTACCTGATAATAGCTTACAGAAACGGAGAATTTGCAGACCCCGAATCATAAGTTTCTTCAGCTACTTATTTAAACCACAAGTTAGGAAACTCGTTGTAAAGAAGAGCTATGTGGAAATTAAAAGACAGCTGCAGAAGGAAGGCTGAAAAGCAGCACAGTAGCGAGAGTGGTCCAACAACTCTACCAATACTTTTGCCAAGAGCTCCGGAAAGGGCTGAACAGAAACACCCCTCAATAGAAATAACCTCAGTCTCCCACTTACTGTCACTGTGGCTTTGTGTGAGAGGAACCCACTTCATGCCCTGGGAAATGAAAGGCAGTGTAGAGCAAGGTGCCAAGAAACTACTTGCTCTCTGGTGGGACTTTCTGGAGAAGCAGGACAGCGATTTACATTTGTTTGCTATAAGCCAAAGAAGCAACGGCCATTGGAGAATATCAGATCACCAGCCCTAAATGGCCATGAAATACCTCTATTGGTGGCTGCTGGCTACTTTGAGCAGGGGCCTGGCAAGCAGTCATTGTTCTCAAAGCCTGCCCTGCTCTGCACGACTCAGTAGGAGGCTTGTGTCCTTCCCTGTATGCAAAGCTGATTTTGTATCTCTTTTGTTATGCAAATGAGATACTGAAACACTTCTCAGATCCTCCAAGGCAAAAGGGCTGCCTGTAAACTGCAAAACCTCACTTCTGTGAGGCAGGCTGGTCAGCTGGTCCATGCAATCCCTTTCCAATTTCCTGGGATCTATTTTTACATTTCTTTTCCAGGCAATCCAGCTTGGCCCATGTTTGTTTTCATTCACTGTTGCACAATTGCTTAGTTAGCACCCCTTTTTATTTATTAATTATTTTAATAGTGATTACTCCACAAATAGTAGTGTGTTGAAATGCATACAAAGGAAACCTTAACAAAATTTGCTACTGTATGTTACATGAGCTGCTTTGATATTCTGATCTCACCCCACTTAAGTACAGTTCTTGAAAGTGAAGGACAGTGGTGTAAGTCAATCTCAGTTAAATGCTAGCTTTGCTCATTTAATGATGCAATGGGCACACTTGGTGTGTTCACTAAAATCCTGTTTGATACCCATTAAGCCTTAAAAAAAAAAATCCATTAATAGTCTGAATGCTTCTCAAACTCACTTTGCAATTTATTTTGTAAAGACTCAAAGTTGGATGAAACTGCAAAAACCTGCCAAAGATTCAGTGAAAAGGGGTTAATTTGGAAAAAATGGTAGTTTTAATAACAATAAACCTCTGCATACCTTTAAAGTGGGCTCTAAATCTGTCTCTATCCTCTTTATACCTTTAACTTTATCCCCCATGAAGCACTAAGTACAATTTTTGTCTTAGAAATATCTCTTATAATTGAAACTTTCTTGAAGAGCTACTTAGTAAGAACAGTCAGATTTCAGAATATGAATTCCTTTTCCTGAGGTACACCATCTACATTTCAGATGTTTCATCTGGGGTCTGCTCAGTGTCAGCCTTCATTTTGATGGGAATGTATAGCCACAAGAACTTGGAAGAGAAGAAAAAGAAAGTATAGTTCCTCTTTCACCACACTATCATACTACCTCATTGATCAAGCAAGCTTTTATTTCATGCCTTGCTGGAACATAATATTGGAGGCCATTTACTTCTTTGGTAAGAAGGGTTGCTTTCGTTTTTGTCTTTTATGACAAAACAAAAAGATTGCAATAACTAGACCCATCCTGCAGCCTCTCTTTGTTTATTTTATTTTATTTTAAGTTTTTTAGTTTTTTTTTCCAAAACTCCCTCAGGTCTTAATTCCTGCTGAATAAGAGCATGCTTACATCTCACTTGCAAAAGCACACCACAAGATCAGCTTGAAAAAACAACGCACACTAAAGCCGAGACAGCATTTTTGCTGAGGCTGACAGAGTACACCCTTGGGACAGTAGGATCCTGGTGGCTAACATGACAGACATCAAGCAGAACAACAACAACCCCTTTTGGGGACCTGCCATGACAAAGCTTCAAGTAGCACCAGGCTACCTATTATGACTGCTCCTCTATTTCTAAGCAAAATGATATCAAACACACAGAAAAGACAGCCAATAATGAGAAACTTGCAGCTGTTCTCGAAGAAAGCCTTTTTTTTTTTATTGTAACCCAATCCAAAATACTTTAAACCTGTTTTATCAATAGCGATAAATCAGTATGATGATATGATGTCTCTTTAATCTTTTCTAAAACAAAATTTTTTGAACTTTTGAGCATGGCCTTCCCAAATGGGTTAGGTCTTCTAAGACAGCATCAAACCTTCTTTTCCTTGCTTCCCATGTCAGCCCGAATCCCAATAGTTATGAAGCATAAAAAAAAGTTCAAAGTAAAATATAAATTACCATCCCCTTCAAACACAAGTAGAAGTCTTATTAAGTCTCTAGTGCTTGAATCACGTCCCATGTCTGTTCTTTAGACCTTTCTTCCTTTGTGAGGCATAAATGGACACATCTTATTGATTTTCTTTCAACCTGGATCACCTCGATTGCTGTGAATATGGCAGACAAATCCAACTCATTCTCCCGCAGGGAACGAGGAAGAATGCAGACGAGAAGCTGGGGAAAGTCTTCTCACAGTGGGATACCAGGAGTCATTACGCAAAACCCCAAGTCTAACTGCTTGTAATTCCAAGACCTTTTTCTTTTCAGCTCCTTCAAAAAAATTTCTTTTTTTAATGCTGAGAGCTCTTTCTTAAATTTTTTATGAATATCATTTTGGCTAACGTATCAATTTCTGAGGGCATATTTGTTTAAAAAGAGAAGTATCAAATAGGCCAGTGATGGCTGCAAACCCTGATAAATACATATAGTTAATGACGAGTGAAAGTAAACAGACACTGGTCAGAAAGAGAAAGTCAGAATCAGAAAAAGCATTGTTTGAAGCCTGACAAAAAAGCTAGTTAAAACTTTTTCCTTCTAACTTGGCTCCACTTTGTATTTTTTTTTTTTATCATTTATAGACTTACTTTTCTAAGGACAATTGTATGAAATGAAAGGAAGTGTAAAAGTAGAAAGATTTTTGTGCCTTACACCAAACCACTTACTGTACATGAAAAAGGGATTTACTGAATCAATTTAGTTGTGTAGGGTTTTTTAAATCAAGTGAATGATTTCAGTGAAGTGGAAAAAGGTGGCAAGAATGTGCAGCACCCCAAGCTTTGCTCCTAAAAGCAATAGAAAAGACACAATTGAAATGCAGTGGGACCTCTGTGGATGAATTAGACAGACTGTGTACAGACACTTCGCAGTGACAATCTGCTTCTGAAAGGGATATATTAAGTGCTAACTGCACTGAGGACGTAAATTGAAGACACGATATCCAAGGACTAATTTCAAAGCACTCCTTCTTGTTAAATGAATTGTTGAAAGAGCAGGGTTTAAAAGACTTTGTTTTGCGTTAAAGGATTTGAACTACACCTATCAGCAGACTGCACCAGCAAACTAATA
This sequence comes from Pedionomus torquatus, assembly GCA_013398155.1. Taxonomy (NCBI): domain Eukaryota; kingdom Metazoa; phylum Chordata; class Aves; order Charadriiformes; family Pedionomidae; genus Pedionomus; species Pedionomus torquatus. The sequence continues at coordinate 66,313 of VZRU01001954.1, forward strand.
CTAACATAATAAACCCTTCACTGTCTTATTACCATCCCCTGAGCTACACCATCACAGCTGTAACGAGTTTAATTTCTCCAGTGGTTCTCCATATCCCACGCAAAGTGCTCTGCCCCAGCATTCAGTCTCTACCAGAGAAAATTATCACTCTTACAGTGTGAAGGAAAAGGTCTAGATCTTTAGTTGCTTAACTACATAAAATCCCAGAAAATGAAACCACCAGTAGTGGACATTTAATGTTTTTTAGTGACATGTATAGACACCAGTAACTATATTTTCAGTTATTTAAAATGAGTTTTGAACAACATAAAATGTCATCTTGGAAGATACAGAAGAAACTCTAACTTTCTTGACATATGGGTTTTATATTGGCCTCTAGTTACCTCATTTCATAAAGTAATTCTGATATCAATATGGATAGAGCCTGGGGGATATCTCAGAATAATTATTCCCACAATTATCCTTCCAAGTAACTAATGCAAGTAAGTGATGAAGTTAGAATTCACCCAGCAGGCTAGTACCAAGCCCTGCATCACCCCATGTGCTCTCCATTTGGGTGAATGCTCTATATAGTCACTGATCAGAAGGTCCACAGGAATAGTGAGGGAAGACAAAACACTGCAAACAGCTCATGTAAATATTTGAGCGACAAATATCATGCTATTCATAGCATAGTACTTGAGAAAAGGAACAAAGGATAATTAGGAAGAAGAGGAAAAGTATGGTTAGGCAGGAAGCCATGTCTTCTGGATGTAAAAAGATATCAAAAGGAATGACCTGTGCTTTAACTGAGAAATCTCCTCAAGAATCAAAATTACAGATGATTCCGTAAGAAGAATCAAATGTCCAGTGACTGAGGTTGAAATAGCATCCTTTCCAGGAAGATGGCATCTTTTCTAATATCCCAGTAGACAGCACTAGTTAGAGACATATTCAGGCTTTCTTTTACCACAGACTTCTTTTATAACCTTGAACACATCCTTTATCTCTTCAGTACATCAATTCCTCTATATACACATGAATATTGTAGGGCATTATTCAAATATTGCAGTAGTGGGAATTATACAATTATTTAATATAGCAATTTCAAGATTGGCTGTTCAGAAGAATTTAAGCATATTTTTTCCTCTTTTAATTTTTAATAGAGACAGTAAAAGCAATGCATACAACTTGTAAGATCCAGCTACAGCACCTGGTAGAAGAATCCAGATGTTCCCCTTTTCCAACAGCATCATTAAACATGAGGCTGATGTAAAATATTTATAATGAAGGTGAATCATAGCCCACAGAGGAGGAATCTAGGGCTGTATCTTCTACTAGCATCAAGCACAAAAATGCAAATACACTGAACAAATACTGCATTAACTTTCAAATCACATGTTCTATGTCTCACAAAGAAAGACACAATTTCGTCCTGATGCAGGTGACAGATGGTAGCAAGAGACCACCAGTTTGGAACAAAGCATAAAGAACAGCCTTCAAAGGAAACCCACTCAATGACCTAGGATGTAGGAACCCAGAACTGCAAGTGACTTCCTGGGCCAGGGAATCACCTTCTTCCTTTCAGTTAAGGACATCATAGAATCTCTTCCTCAAATTTACTACTTCCATCTTAAAATTACCTTGGTCATTTGTGCCAGTCACTCATATTAAGGCTGTTCAAAGGATTAAAAATCCCTTTATTTGCATGCCACTTTTTCCATACTTACTTCATACCCACTCATACCTGCGCCAGCACTGACCTCTGACTTAAACTGCTCTTACTGGCTTCCAGCTTTTGTCCTCAGTATTTGATAAAAAAATACTATCTCCTCCAAGCTTTTGTTCTGTAGAGCTAAACAAGGCAAGGTGCATGATCTCTTCTTTAAGGTTAAGTTCTCTCTTCATCTCTTCCAAACCCAATTAATCCTTAAACGTGGGAAGACATGACAGTATTGTTGCTCCGTGACTAACAAAATCGTTCAATACTTTCCTAATTTCTACTGTGAAGACTTTATCTTAGACATGCTAGAGCCATTTCAACCATTTCCACTGACATATGTTGACAGTTCTTAACCATTGACATCTCTGTCTCTTATTTCCAGGCCATGAGCTTACAGCAGAAATCTTATTAATCATGCCAGGTTGGTAGCAGAGCAAGGCAGAGAATTTACAGGTGCTGACTGTCTCCTGAGTACTGCATTTGGCTCACTTCCTAAACCATTCAAGAAGTTGAATTGCCATCAGGTTCACGTACACTATCCAAGTCTTCCAACTTGTCTTAAAGAATGGTTATCCAGTTTCCAATGCCCCAGTGAAGTACAACTCTCTCAGAAGCAAATGTAACTAATATCATTATGGTTCATAATTCATAAACTTTCATAAAATAAAAAATGAATGAGACCAATGGCTTCCACCTTCACAGGTACATCTAAAAAGTATGGCTGTCCAAGAGTAGAAATCCATATAAAACACTGACCCATTTACTATGCCCTCATCTTCCTAAAAAAGCAACACTGTTTTAGAAGATGGACCACTGACTTGCACTTTTCTTCTATAAACAGGTAACATAAATCATGTTACCTTGGAAGGAAGAAAATGCATAAAGCCACCCACACTCATAACAAGGTAAAAAAATGAAGTCAAATATGCTGTAGATACCCTAGAAGCTCTGAGAAATGTTTAAGACAAAAACATGCTTAAGAACTGTAATCAGGCTTTAGCACCAGGTCAAAACTTGTTGTCTTCAATTTTAAAAAGTATCTACAGACAAGCATGACATTAATGGTAAATACATATTCAGTCACTTTGTTGAATAAAGTATAAGTTTGAATAAAACAAGAATGACAGTTCCCTGTAATTTAAGAACTTTAAATGGAGACTGGACTGAAATTCTAGCAACTATCAAAAGTATACCATCAGATATACTTGGTGCCCAAGAAATTTCTTTAAGCCACCTATTTTTAAAAAATTTCAGCACTTGATCAGCTGCAAAGTAGAAGTGATGTTTAGCATAGAATCTGGCACTAAAAAGACCTGGGAGACCAAGAAAATTGAATGGGTAGAGAACTAGAATCCAGCTCTTCTGTTACAACAAAGGTACACTGCAGAAATGAGAGCAGTGCTGCCCTTTGGCATCTCTTTCAGTAGCTGTTTCTGGATCTTTTTACATGTGTCTTTGTAGCAGCTACTCGTTTGGTCATAGTCGTACCTCTGCTGCTTCTGCTTCCAGATTGAGTTCTAGATCTCATCTCACTTTTTATCTCTGCTACTGTTGTTTCTTTTTCCTCTGGTGCTTGACCTGAATCGTGTTCAGTGGAGTTGGTGTAAAGATACCAGTCAGCTTCCTTAGTACTGAATCACACACCAGAAACTAGATCTCTGCTAGGAAACAGAATCATGGAATCATTGAGGTTGGAAGCCACCCTTAGATTGTCTAGTCCACTCCTGCTCTGCTCAAAGCAGGGCCAACTAGAGCACATTACTAGTTCTGTGTCCAGTTGGGGTTTGAATATTTTTAAGAATGCAGGCTCAGCAACCCGTGCCAATGTTTGACTACAATCACAATAAAATGTTTTCTTCTTATGTGAAAACAGATTTTCCCGTATTTCTATGTGTGTACATTGTTTCTTGCCTTATCATTTAGTGTTACAGAGAAGAGTCTCTCTGTTTTCTTTATACTATCACGTTAGGTACTTCTATGAATCGATAAGACCCCCTTGAGCCTTCCTCATGTCAGATGCTCCAATCCCAGCTCTTCCTCATGCCAGATGCTCTAATTCCTTAATCATCCGTGTGGCCTTTTGCTGTGTAAACTGCTGCATCTGCTGGCTACCAATCATCATCTGTGCTTGAACTTTAAATTATCATAAAACCACCTGATTTATAATCAAACCTAGCATTCTATCAGTACGTTGTATGAATGGATCTAAACACAACACAAGGGAACAACAACAGGGCTTTTGTCTCCGTTCACTTGTCCATTAAGCTATCCCAGACTGGCTCAGACTGTACTAATTGAAATTGAAAAATTTTACATGTTCTCAACTGGCCCAGTCACTGAAAACAATTATCACACCACATAGCCTCAGGATTTCAAGCACTGGTCCTGTGTACAATAACAGACTGCTTATCTGTTTGGCACAATGGTGGTCCTGAAGAGCTGATATACACCAAAACAAAATGTACTTTGAGAGAAGTGGTGCATTAAATCAGACTCTAACCCCTTTCTTCCTGGCACTGATAAAAGTTCTGTTAGGCATTACTAGTTCCAACAACACCTCTGCAATACCCCACACACTGATGGACAGTGAAGATCTACAGTCTGTACAGCAAATTACCATTGCCCAGGTCCAACCCCACAAAAATCTGTTCCAGAAATCTGCTTCCACTCTTCAAGCAGTACTTAGTGCATCTCATTGATGTGAAACACTGGCAAGGTCTTGCCACTCCAAATAAGAAACTTGCTACTTGGTTCAGAAAGTACTGCCATAATTCACCTAACCTGACTTGGAGAACCTGGATAACTTTATTAGTGTAAGAAGAGTTCATGCAAGACCTTTTTGGCATAAACTGAAATATGATGTTTTGCTTATGTACTTTTTCAAACCTCAGACTATCACCACTTAGCTAACGTCTGTGCAGTAGATGCTTATGTAAGAGATGGAGAAGAAAGGCAGGTTTTAGTGATTAACTGAGTAACTGTGGCATAAAGTGGGCACTGCATTCTGTGAAGTTGTTCATGAGAGAGAGGGAGTAAGAGCTGCCTGGAAAATACTGATTTTAAAAAAAGTCTGAATTCTCTGATTTATCACCACAGTACTATATCACAAAATAGCATTATTTCAACAAACTTTTGGCTTCTACTTTTTCCCCAGTGTTGTGGCTTAACCCAGCAGGCAACCAGACCTTTGGGATGCAGAGCACAGCAGGGATGTATGAAAACCTTGCAGGTGCCATTGCTACTCATTCTGTCAAGCAGGCAACTAAGGAGCCAAAAAAGCATTGTGTTCCAAAACTGCCATTCTCCCATCTTTCCAAAAGGAACCAGTGCATGGTTTAAGACAATCCTTGCAGCTAGTTTTGGAGGGCTTATATTTAGCTTGCTCTCTTCTGAATCATCATAAAACATATTTCTGGAAGATAGAACAACCCTTGCAGAAGTAAGAGGAATATACAAAATGAGTAACTGCACTGCAAGTGCAGTTAACGCAATCAATACAACATTCCAAAGCAGAATACAGATGATTGGGATTCTGTATAGGTAAGCATGCAGCAAAGGAGCTGAAATGCGTATAGCTAGTCCTTTTCTCTTGCTATCTTTTTTTTCAAAAATTGGTGAAAACTCTAGCATCCTCACTGCTGATTCTGAGGTTGTTTTACTTCTCTACAGTTTCTCCTCATCTCTAGATTCTCACCAAACTGATGTTTTTCAAAATCTACTCTTTATCCTAGTGCTCATTCCCAAAATTGCAACAGCACATGGTTCTTTACTGCCAAGATAACAGTAGCTGGTAATTACTAGCACTTTGTCCCACAGCAAGGCATGATATCCCAAATCATCTTGATTCCATGATGCAACCAAGCTCTTTTATCTGTCAGAACGTAATTCTTCAGGAAAGAGTCATCAAACTACTAGATAATAGAAGTCTACTTCTCTTCTATTTCAGCCAATCTTCAATGAAGTTAAGCAGCTCCCCATCTCAACTGGAAATGAATTAGGTACTTCACATCTCTACAGTTATTTTTACACATGTACAGTTATACGCATGCTCCTGCCCAAGCATCATGTTATACTGAAGAGGGCAGTACTTATTAACTTTTGTTTTATTTCAAATGCCACAGATGGAAAATATTTGGTTGGGGTTTATGCTTGTGTATGGATGATTTTTGGATCTTAACTTTCCAGGAACAGCAGATTGTGTTACTGACCTCAATATTAATTACGTGTCCTGTGTATTGATATACTAGGAAAAGCAAATAAGCTTTCCAACTCCTTATGTTTCACTAGATAGTGAAGACAGCCAGAATATAGAGGACATACAGAAGGCAGTTAATTTCAGTCTTCATGCCAATTTAATGTCATATCTGTTCTTAGCCATATCAAAACAAAATTATATTTCTATACAATAAGAGCAATGATAACTACAATTAAAAGCATATTAACAGCATAAAATACTTTTGGGGATTCATTTTATGGCAGTTATTCCAACTCTTTTTTAATACCTTAGTGAGATAAAGTTTCTCCCATATGTTTTGTTATTTCCCCAGTTCTAAAAATCTTTATTAATTAGACGGATTAGCTAATCGATACTCATTATATTCCTTTTAGGAATAAAAGCCTTCTATCCATAGGAGAAAAAGAGTTAGAGTGCCTTAGATCCTAGTAGGTACAGAAACTTCAATGCTCTTTTCGTTTGAGTCAAAACGAGAGGCTCTGCTTCCAGCCTTATGCTCAGACCACTTGGCTGTAAATAACTATACATTGCCATGGAACATGTTACACCAGGCAACATAATTTTTCTTAATCTTTCTACAAATGTCTTATTGACTGATTTAATCTTGGATTTCTAGAACTTCATCCAATTGCGACATTTAATTACTTATTTTCATCCTTTCATCCTTTTGCTGACTTATACTTGTTAGTTCTCCAGCACGCAAACTACCTGACCTATTTGGAAAGATGAATTGCTATCAGTCCTCATCCTCTAGGAAACAAAAAAATCCCCCCAAAACCAAAACCAACCAACCAAAAAAAAAAACAAAAAAAAAACCCCAACCAACTCACAATACCCCCAAAAAAAAAACAGAAAAAGAAAGAAAATGTCTGCACTAAATATTTGTTCTGTAAAAGTAATTTCAATTTTTTTTTTCCTAGTTACATGTAGCTTATAGTCCTAAATCCACTTAACTTTATATTATTTCCCCATTGGGAAGTAGAAATAGAAATCCCTAGAAAAATAAATAAATAAATGTGTGAAGTTTTTCATCTGTAAAATGTTCCGAACCTAAACAATATGTTAAATTTTTTTTTTTTAAAAATAAGCTAACATAAAATAAATGATAAGACTGTTTTCTACAGAATTTGAAAGAATGAACTGTATAAATTATTTGTGTGAAAACAGCAGCATTTCCAAATGTAAGGCTTAGAGCCCTGTTAAAAAATTCTAAAAATTAAACAAAAGGAGCCATTTTTAAAAAGAGATAGGGCTCAGTGGGATTTATTAATGCACATCTTTCAGAGATATTCTTACTTGTACAATGCAAGCAGTAGGTTAGCATGGACTTCCAAATTATATTTAATTGGACAATTATTCAAAGTGAAAAACCCAACACAGTAAACTAAGGAGGTCTTTAATAAACACCTTGTCTCTTCAAGAAAAAACAGGGAAGTCGTTTACTGACCCAAGAGGCACAATTTTGTCTTTGGTAAATTTATTTTAAAGTAATTGCCAACTGCAGGAGTAACCATTTTTTAAAGAGGAACATGGCACTCTCAGGCAGAATAATAAATTGTTCTATGCCCTGTATGATGGCCTAATCACATTAGAAAGATATACATGTAGTTGTCTGAGGTGAATAGAGGACGTACATCACCTGGTCTATGAACCCGCTAAGACTCATTTAATGACATATAGCTTTCTCCTCTCTCCAGATCAGGACTGAATTAGAGGGAAAAGACAAATTATAATTTACACACGGGCTTTATAGCTCTGCCTTTCTGTCCCTACATTCCAGTCCAAGTGGAGTTTCTACAGAAGTCCTCTGCAGTCTCCTGAAGATTTTCACTAATGTGCCCTCTACCAGCCAGTGCTCCAACACCAGGAATAAGTTCCATGTTAATAGCATCACCTTTGAAAAGATGTGGCCTCCTCATAAAACCCAAACACCATAAACCCCACTGGATTAAAAGAGAATTAAAAGTACAAATCAATATTTTTAGATGTTAATGTTCCTTTACCTCAGCTGGAGAAGAGCTCTTTCAGGACGACTTCTCTATCTTTTACCTGGCAGAAACAATGATCTTTGATACCAAGGCCTTAATTAAGGCTGGGCCATGTAAACATTAAGGAGTGACCACAGTTCTGTCAGCAGTTGGCATGCCTTCAGTACTGGCATAGAAATAGCAGAAAGTCCAAATGGAATAACTCCAAGAATAATCCTGGAACTCCACAAATGAAAATAATACTTTTTTCGCATGTGTTATTTTACTGGGAAATTTCCAACTCCAAAGTCTTTTCTCCTTGTCAAGGTCATCCTGGGCATTGGGACAGCAATGCTAAATAAGCATGCTGCAGTGAATCCCCCCCTATTTCTGACTAAAAAGATGGGATTCTTGTAGTGCAGATTAAGATAAAAGATTTATTTGTGGGGAGTGGAAGATGGTGTCTTTAGTGAAGTTAATAAGTTGTTTTCGTTTTAGATGCTTTCATTACAAACACTGATAAATCTTAAGGCTAAGAGAGTATGTAAGAGTAATGAGTTGAAGGGCTCTTCAGCTCTTTGGTGATTATCTTTCTCTTTTAGTGCATTACCATGGGACATCTGGCTTCCAAATTTGTGCCTCTCCTCCGCAGATCTGAGGACCAGCCTACCAATTATACATTCGCATAGGTTGTAATAAATCAACAGCAGCTAAACTCTGACAAGGTGATGGCTGTTGACAGATAAAAACGATATACATTGTCGTGCTGTTCTCCAAAAACAAACACATGCTTTTATCAGATTTTTTTCTTTTAATCAAAAAATTGCTTCTTTCAACAGAGTCACCTAATTTCACAGAGGACTTGCACTACTCAAGGTTCCCCTATCTAAACCTGAGCTGCATGTAAAGCCAGGCTCTCAAACAGGCCCTGAATTCGTATCCCACTGCAATTGAGGAAAAAACTGCTGCTCTGATCCTGGGTCAGTCCAGGCCCAAAGACCTTTCACCTTTTACTCTGAGAAGCACGTTCTGGGCAGAATAAAGGGCTGAGACAAAAAAAAAAAAAAAAAAAAAAANAAAAAAAAAAAAAAAAAAGAAAAAAAAAAAAGAGGAAAGAAAAAGAAAAAAAATCCAAGGATATAGAAGATTTGGATTTATTCATGAGCCAAGCAGAGTCTGGATAGTATATTTTCTTCAATCAAGGGCAGACCTAGTAAGGTGTGGTGAATGCTACCCAGTCCTCATCCCCTGGGTCTCAGAGGAAATGCCCAGCAGTGCCAAATTCTTCTTGCCTAACTTCAGCCCTCTGAAAGTCAGCTGTCTAATCAAAGCTAATTTTCTAAGCAGCATAAAGCGTAATTAATCTCAAAAGCAGTACTTATATAGGCAATGTGAGTTCTGCCCTCAAAGTGCCTTGGGCTTTGCATGATGACAGAGGACCTCAAGTAGTTTGTTTCAATAAAGACCTTGAATTCTGTGGGAAGAATGCCACTGCTGTTTGTAAAACTGATCACCCTCTGCAAATCCTGAATGAAGTTGTTGTACTGTTCTGATCTGAAAATGCTATGAGGAGGTATCACAAAACATGATTTAAGTGACAAACATCTCACTATAGGCCTTTTTGAGCACTTGTAAGCTACATGAACTGTCACAAAGTTTTGATCACCCCAAAAAATGTGGGAAGCAAAGGGCTGTACTAATCGTGCTAGAATCTCTGTTAGTAATTCTCATTTGAGGAATAGAGTTTTATCCCAAAACTTCTTATATGGTGGTAATTTATCTGCTGTCTTATCTTCCCTTGAAGAGACCAGGACTGTTTACACACAAAATTATGTGAAATACCTTAATCTCCAGAAAAGCCAAAGACTGAGAAACCATCAAATTCTATCAGTGTCCTTCATGATGAGAAGAATACAGCATAATATAACTCACCAAAAATATTTTAATTCCTTCAGAATTTCTTGCATGTCATAGAATCATAGAATGGTTAGAGTTGGAAGGGACCTTGAAGATCATAGAGTTCCAATGCCCCTGCCATGGGCAGGGACACCTCCCACTAGACACCTCCCACTAGAATTGCTCAAAGCCCCATCCAGCCTGGCCTTAAATACTTCCAGGGATGGGGCATCCACAACTTCTCTGGGCAGTACCTCACCACCATCGCAAGATCACAGAAATCTGCTCCATGATCTTGCCAGGCACAGAGGTGAGACTGACTGGCCTGTAGTTCCTGGGTCCTCTTTTTTCCCTTTTTTGAATATCAGGGTTATGTTCCCCCTTTTTAAATCAGCAGGAATTTCACCAGATTGCCATGATTTCCAAATATGATGGAAAGCAGCTTGGCAACTTGATCCGCCAGCTCCCTCAGGACCATGGAAAACAGCATCTCTCAGATGTCTCTACAGAGCTTTGAATTAAATATAGTCTTTTCTAGTGAACTGACTGGACAGAAAGCTAGGATGTTACACTCCAGCTCAGTTTCATTCTTTGACAGTGTTATCTACCAGAAAGAGCTCATCAGACGTATGTTTTGAACCCTTTGTTATTGATTTAATCTCTTTCTTTTATCTTGCTACCTTCCTTTTCCATTCCAATCCCACTAGTTAGCATGCTGCTTTGACCCTAGGACTGGCAAGTCCCACAGCAAAAACATCAGGATATGCACACTTACAGGTTATGCATCTGTTCCTTTTCTGCTAAGGGAGTATGATTCCCTTGACATACATACTTTCCATTCTCACTCATGATGTTGAAGAAACCATTAATTGGGGACAATCCAGACAGAAAATTAGTCTGCTTTATGCCATTCACCTTTATTTGACCGATTTACAGAATCAGGGGCTAAAAATTCAAAGCATGTCCTCTGTTACAACTTTTCTGTCTCCTCTCACTTAAAGTTCAGTACTATGGACCCAGGAAACTACAGGCCAGTCTCACCTCTGTGCCTGGCAAGATCACAGAGCAGATTCTCCTGGAATCTCTGCTAAGGCAGTGGAAAATAAGGAGGTGATTGGAGACAGCCAACATGGCTTCACCAAGGGCAAATCCTGCATTAAAAATTTGATGGCCTTCTGTGATACTGCCACAGACTTGATGGACAAAGGCAGAGCAATGGACATCATGTCTCTGGATTTAAGCAGAGGATTTGACACTGTCCCACACAACATCCTAGTCTCCAAATTGGAAAGTCATGGGTTTGATGGATGGACCACTCGGTTGGATAAGGAACTGGCTGGATGGCCGCACTCAAAGGGTTGTGGTCAATGGCTCAATGTCCAAGTGGCAGCTGGCAACAAGTGGTGTCCCACAAGGGTCAGTACTGGGACCCGTGCTATTTAACATCTTTGTTGGAGACATGGACAGTGGGAAAAGGATGCACCCTCAGCAAGTTTGTTGATGACACCTAGCTTGGTGATGCGGTCGACACATTGGAGGGAAGGGATGATCTGCAGCTATTATGTGTCATATTATGTGTCAGTGTGTCCAACCTTTTAATATTCAGTCTTACTTTTTTAAAAAAATATACTACCTAATACAGGTATGACTTTTGCTTATAAATAACTGTAAATAAATATTCTTGTAATTAATATGATTCCAGAAACTTATTTATTGCAGATTTTTAGCTACAAAAACACATGCAGTATTATGAATAACATGAGAAAAATATCTGAGGTTTTGAAACAAGTCTAAGGAAATTAGTCATCCAACTCACATTGTAATTCAGTAAGAATTAGGTAACTAATTCCCTCAGGTATTATCAAATTTAAAAAATTGTAAACTGAAAAGTGGATTGCTGCTGAATTCAGCTTGATGGGGTACAAGAGGTCCCTGTGGGGAACTGTACAATCGGTAAGTACTCAGACTGCCTTCACTGACTTTGGTACAGAATTTAGTACTTCTGATATGACAATATGAGACAAAACTGAATGGTTCATTCAGCTACTGCTGATAAATTGGAGAATGTCAGAAGGGAGAAGTTAGCTTGAAATCTCCTAAATCGGCATTAAAATTCAAGATCATTATCCAGCCCACAAAAAGATATACTAGAAAATAAAGAATGATGGAATATTATGGATTCCTTAAACTAAGCTCAAACTGTTTATGGCAGTAGAATGCAGAAATTAATAGTTTCTCCTGGGACACTGGGTTTAGGTTCCAGTAACAGCAGCAGGAAACTCATATAAACACTTTCTAACATTCAAAGGTGTCTCACTGTTTGACATTACCGTATTCTCAGGGAAAACATAATCATTGGGTAAGATACTTAAAAAATATGCCTCTCTAATGGCAAAATGGTTTTCTAATTTGGGTCTATATTTACTCACAACCACTGCCACTATTAGTTATTTTTCTGCTTCCTTGATTTTAGTCACTTAAATCTTTATGAGTTTTATTTTGCTATGCAAAGCAAATCAGATTCCTTTATTTCCTCCACCAGGAAATGTTTTCCATTCTCCTCATCAAAATCAGGTTCCTTCTTTGCATCTCTACCTCTTGTTTTAAATACAAATGCCCGGAAATATACATGAGACTTGTACAATTACACTCACACTTTCTTATCATCAACAAAAATGTTCTGAAACATCTTAAGAGCACATGTGTCTTTTACATGGCTATTTCACAATAGGCTGTGTCCTGTGAAATACCTATGCATCTCTTTTTCCTTTGGCATTGGCAATCAATGACCCTATAGAAAAAAAATTGTCATTTGACCTTGCATGCTTCATACAAATTTAACTCCATTTCCAATTTTCCATTTTCCATTTTCCAGATGGTCCAGTTCATTCTGTATGATGCAAATTACGCTTCTCAAATATGTGGCCTCAGCAGTTTTTAATTTAGTTTCACACATAGAACTTTTGTGCCTGTCTTCTATATCCCAACACCTAGGCAAGTCTCCTTAAGTCTCAGTCTAGAAGAACAGTCACTCTCACAAGAGCCTCTACTGAACGAAAGGAAGATGCAATACCACTCTCCAGGATAAAGTCTCATCATAAATTGTATCCTCTTCTTTGGTAGCTCACATAAGAACATGCCCTTTCCTACAGCCCAACTTAAGAAGTATGGAATGTCTACACGACACATCTCACCCTCACGTGGTGAACGTGGCCATGACCAGCCATGAATTGTTCACCTAGCTCTGCCTAGTGGCATATGGCATTAAAGTTTATGAATACACATGGACATTACTAACACCCAGTCACTATTTTTGTCAGGTGTGAACCCCGCCATCCTGATTGTCTTCCTGCTGGGGGAAATACATTCCCCACCAGCTACTACTTTTCTGGGCTCCTGGTGTGTTATTGGTGCTCCTCATTTCTTGTCCTAGACCACTTCTTGTAAAACGTTATTAGAACATTCAGGACGTAAAACCCTATGTAATTATTTTACAGACACTAACGTGTTAGTAATTCAATAACATCAACAGAAAGGATTGCACTATGCTAAGCATTCCATGCCTTAGTCTGAGGAATACTGTGAATGCTCTGGTGATGTTATCTTCTAGTTACAAAGGGGAAAAAAAAAGTAAAGATATACATGACAGTTACAGTGAGCTCTTTGCCATTATCTTTAAACACTCTTTCTATAGTTTTTCTAAAAAAAACCCCAACGCCTTCTCCAAAAACAAAAACCAAACAATGAACAAAAAACCACCACCAACACACACACACCAAAAAAAAAAAAAA